>FIZR01030319.1:0-31069 GCA_900060175.1 Ferrisia virgata
CTTCAAAACTGAAAACAAACTTTTCATTCACAAAAAATCTGTCCTACCATGGAAATAACTTCCACTCCCTTAAACGCACAGATGAAATAATCATTACACGTCTTAGATTCGGTTACACAAAAATAACCCATAGCCATCTATATCTACGAGCCCCCAAACCTATGTGCCAGTTTTGCAACTCCGAGCCCATCACCACCCAACACCTCCTGTTCCTCTGGCCCAACTTGAAAGAAAAAATACAGACCTTAAACATCCCAGAAAACACCCATTCCATTCCAGATTGCTCCACAGTCATGCAAAAAATCCTCCTCTTAATGAAAGAACTTGACCTACAACACTAAATTTAAGTCCTAACCTTTCTGACCCCTTTTAAACACTGGACGTAAAAATTTTAGCAATTTTAAACGCTTGGGATAAAAAAACCTATAAAAAAAAAAAAACAAAAAATACTTGAATTATTCGACATAATTAAATTCAAAAGGTAGTAAAACCATATTTACGAATAATTACGTTACCATTTCTACTATTTCCAAAAGGTAGCACAAACATTTGGGCAGGAAGCCAGGAAGCTAAGTATGCTTCCTGCGTAGCTCTATACACTAGCTACATAAAAATCAACAAAAAAAATATGAAAAAAAAACCACTATTCGCGGTAATTTACTTTAAATAAATACTAAATAAAATCAACTTTGTTGGTATAGTCGTCCAAATCAGGCGACCTTGAATATGTACACTTTCCAATTTAGCATCGAATATGCAACTTATTAAATTGTCAACTCTTAACAATGCGTGACGTTCATCGACACACACTCACATACATATACATACAAATATACACCAACATAGTAATGACTAGTAAATGGTTTGGATATTTTTATTTTGAAAAAAAAAAAGAAATATACGTATAAGAGAAAAATGCCCACAGCTTGGGTGTCTCGTTAGCATCGCGTTTGTTTGCGAATTTAACGCGATTTTAAGGTATAACGACGCGAAATCGTTTTGACGACAAGATATTACCTTCGCAGGACGATTAAAGTAATTGCTTTAATTATAGTTTCGTATTCGCGTTAACGTTTAAAATAAATTGTTTTTTTTCATTTAGACCGTATTGTCGATAGTTGGCGGCTGTCGTTATTTTTCAATCATACTAAGTATTTGTACAATGCGATAGTAAGTAATTACTATCGCATTGTACAGGTTCGTCGATCTGGTGATAAAATATCTCTCGTCTATGATCACTTTTATATTTCGCGAAAAAATTGATAACACGGATATTGGAAATGGTTTATTAATCGACTGATTAGATGAATCATGTTGCGAGCGCGTCACAAACTTGATCATAATTTGAATCACGTGTATCATTTTATATTGTGATGAACGTTAAGGAGAAAAATGATCCAAATTACGTGTGTTTTGTTAAAAAAAATGCATACATACTTCGACTTCAATATGCTATTTTGTTAGATTAATTTTCACTGGAGTTTAATCGAGGCTGCTGAGTTTGTAGTTTAATCCATGGGTAAGTTGAAGGATTTTTTTTTAGCTCGTGACATTAATGATGTAGGATATAAACCCTTCCCTGCAAACTATCACAAGCATTAATTTGGAACCTTTGTAATACATTTGCTGACTCATTGGAATGAACTTGCAAAATTTTTGTGCGCACAAAAGCCTGAGAAACTTGTATCACTTCTTGATGCGTGTCCACTTGGGTGGATCAATTTTTACAAATTTTGGAAATCTGACAACGGGCAGTCATTTTATACGTTTATTGACTTTTCCTTTTTAAAAATTTTTCATGTTTTTAAAGCTGTAAATTGATATTTCAAATGATTTTCCCAATATTTTATGCGATTTTTGAACATTTTCATCAATTGTTGATGACTTAAGCTATAGAAGGGCAATTTCGTACAATTATCTTTCGTTTAACAGATTTTTTTGAAGATTTTGTGATTTTTGAACGATAAAATTACATTTTGGTCATTTTTTGATAATTTTACGTGTTTTTTGAATTTTTTCATTTTAGTTGTATATTTTGAGCTATAAAATTAAATTAAAAAAAAATCTATTCGTTATTCTACTCATTTTTTGAAGATTGTTTTACAATTTCTTTTCATTTCACCCTTTTTTTCAATTTTTTCTTCATGTTATAATTTTTTTTAGAAGATTCTCACGGATTTCTTATAATTTTCAAGGTACAAAATAACAGTTAAAAATATTTTTTTTTGCAAATTTTTGTAAATTTTTTAAGTTTTAAAATAATGTTTTGAATAATTGTTGACAATTTTTCATGTTTTTTGAGTTTTTTTTTTGATTGTTTACGTGTTTTGAATTTCATTTTTGGTTTTATACATTTTTCACGAATTTTTTGAGTTGTAAAATGACATTTTTAAAGAAATTTTTAACATTTTTTGAAGATTTTTTTACATTGTTTATGCTGCTAACTGACTTTTTTAATGATGTTTATCTTTAAAAAATGTTAAAAATTTCTTTCATAATGTCATTTTATAACTCAAAAAATTCGCGAAAAATATGTAAAACCAAAAATAAAGATCAAAACGTCATCTCACAGTTCAAAACACGTGAAAAATCAAAAAAAAAATTCAAAAAACATGTAAAATTTCCAAAAATTATTCAAAATATTATTTTAAATTCACAAAAATTTGCAGAAAAAAATATGTAATCCAAAAAAAATTTTTAAACGTCATTTTGTACTTTGGAAATTATTAAAAATCCTAGAGAATTTTCTAAAAAAAGTATAGAATGAAGAAAAAATTGAAAAAAAGTGTTGAATGCAAAGAAATTTAAAAACAATCTTCTAAAAATGAGTAAAATAACAAACAGATTTGTTTAAAATGCAATTGTATAGTTCAAAATATACAAACAAAGCAAAAAAGTTCAAAAAACCTGTAAGATTATCAAAAAATGATTCAAAATGTAATTTTATCGCTGAAAAATCACAAAATTTTTTAACAAAATCTACAAAAAAATGTGTTAAACGAAAGATAGTTGTTCAAAATTGTCCTTCTACAGCTTACGAGTAAGTCATCAAAACTTGACGAAAATGTTCAAAAGCCGCCTAAAATGATGGTGAAATCATTTGAAATTGAAAAATTCAATAAAAAAGTCAAAAAATAGATAAAATGATTGTAAAATTAGTTCGAAATTTCATTTCGGAGCACACATAATGCAAAAAACGTAAAATTTTCGCTTTTAATTCGTAAAATAATGAAAAAATTCATTCATTTTCCCTTCGTGGTATAAAATTATGAAAAAATTTGTTCAGAATATCTTTTGACATGTTAAAAAAAGAAAAAATTAAAGCAAAAATCTTAAATAAATGTGAATTGTGAATTTTTTGCTTTTATAACGTAAAATAATGAAGAAAAAAATCACTAAAATTGTCATTTAACAATATAAAAAGGCAAAAAATAAATTAAAAAAATCTTTGAAAAATGCAAAAACTGATGAAAAAATTTGGCAAAATATTACTTCACACCTGAAAAATGGTGGAAAAAATCGAAAAACAATTTTATGGAGGATTAAATATTTACATTATATAAATATATAATTATGAAAAAAAATCACTCAAAACATCATTTTAAACAACAAAAAACGTGAAAAAAAGGTGAAAAGTCTATCAAGAATTTATTATTTCTTCGCATTCTTGGATAATTCAAGGAAACAAATCACTCGAAATTTCATTTCAGAATTAAAAAAACTAGAAAATAAACCAAAAAATTACCTCTTAATGTACTAAATTCAACTAATAAGTGTAAAATTTGCGAATGAAGGTCTCAAAGTACCAGCACCAAGGACACAAAGTTCACGTAAATATGAAAAAAAAATAATAACATCACAATGCATTGCTCCTTAAACCTGATTTTCGTATGGAATAAACAAAAAGAACGGTTTACCATGTTTTTCCTTGATCAGTCACAGGGGTAGGGGGTACACGTAGAACGTAGATATTGGGCTAAACACCGGAAACCCTCGACACAGGACATTTAGCCCGCCCTGCATATCAAATTTTAAAGCCCCAGCTGAATTTGGAGGATAAATATGAGTAGAACAAACTAAAAAAATGTGAAAATTTTACCAAAAAAATACTTTTTTGAAGCTGTAAGAAGGTGTAGTGGGATTGAAAAGTGAAAATCCTATACTAAGGACTCCTAACATGTTTACATACTAACTATCCACTCATTAGCACAATTTGGAGAAACTATACATGAGAAATGATCCTTTTCAATGTCAAAATAGGGGGAAATCCTTATATCCCCCCCCCTAATTGACGTAGGAGGCTGATTTTTGCATACGACATACTTTAGATTCTCTATCGATTGACTCGAAAATGAACAATTTTTGCGATTTTAGCTCCTCAGCAACGCGTCCCCCAAAATTGGGCATAACTGATTTTCGACCCGAGGTCTAGTTCAGTCCAAAATACCAAATCCTAAGCATATTTTTCAAATTTGATTGATTTTGCTCGGTACCGAGCTCTGACATGGCCGAGAATAGTTACATTGGTCTTCTAGGACCCCAAAACGGATTTTGTTGATATCCCCTCCCCTTATCCGCCGTAGGTCGATAGACAGTACTGACCTGCTTTTCATTGACCATGCGATAGAAAATCAGGATGGTGGTTCTTAGATTTTTAAAATTTCAATTCAACGGTCAACATCGCTAAGGTTCGAACCAGCTCCTACAATACCCAAACCCTACAGTTCGTTTACCCACATTCCCATTCGCAGCAGGAAAGAAGCTCCTCCGCTTAGATCTTCCTGCAATCTGGTAACCACTTGCGAATACTTACATTTCCACGAAAGCTTCCTCGCTGATTTGGAAATCTATCGACCAGGTATTTTCATCGAGTACAACGACTACGTGTCGAGCACATGTGCTCGAAATACATGAGGAAACACGTCACGACTAAACCGACCGAATCACATGTACCTATGGTTTTCGTTAAATCCTCGCGTGTCACACTCATACATGCTACATAGTCATGCTTTCATACACGCACAAGTTTTTCCGGCATTTTGCAAATTCATCGAACGAGAACGACGAAGAAGTCGCCATTAATTGATGAAAATTTACCTAATAAAATTACTATTGTCTAATAAATACAGCCTCGTAGTGTGCGTACGAACACACGAGAGAATTTCCATTCAGTGCACGTTAATTTTTTCCTTTTTTTTTTTTCACAATCAAGTTCAAGGATTAGTATAAGTGTTAGAGTGTGTATACGGTGTAAATGTAAGACAAAAAAAAATGTGATTCCGTTTCACAAGTGTACTCGTCGTAGCTAACCTACCACTTGGTCAATTATCTATACATACATACCTACGTACAAATAAGTAAAACTTTCAACAAGTGGTTTCGTAATTTTCGTTCAAGCCAAAGAATGTGATACGACTTAAAGAGATTAATTATGTTTACGGTACGTGTATGTAGATAAGCGTGAATTTGTAAAAAAGTTATGTTAATAAAAGGTGAACGTTTGCAGCACTGCTACAAATCATCTAGTTTGTTTAAAGTTGGCTGGCGTATGTTGCAGATTTAAGACGTGTTTTTATAAAACTCTCGATTGTAGGCTAATACTACTGCTACCTACGCTACGTATTTTCCAGAAGATTGTACTAATTGAAAATTCATCATCATGATTATTTTAAAGTAAGCATTTTCGCGATTTACGTATAAAACTGTGCGTCACGATGGTCTGAGGTTTTCGTAAACGCTTTCTGACGTGCTTTGTCTATTATATTTATCCTACGTATTGTCTCGTACAATGTGTACTAAATGATGTGTCTTTTGACTAACAAAAGCCCTTCCTTTTTTTCTTTTATTTTATGCTTACTCAGCAGATATTCTAATCTAAAGCAATATTACAATAAGATATCGCATACGAGCTGTTTGTTATATCAGTATCAAGCTACAAGCACGTGTACTTGTTACACTCTATTAACATCACAAAGCTTATTCACAAGTAATATCCACCGCAAGTCTTCACTACTTTTGCAATTGTCTTCTTCGCCTATTAATCCCACTGAGCGAATCGAATACCGCATGATGTGATTAAACCGTCATTTTTTAATCCATCATAAGCATGTAATGTCCATTTTCATACTAAAATCTCGTATACCTTATGTTTTACAGCAAATTATCATGCAAAATAGCACTGGTTGCGGCCATGTCGGTCGTCCTTATCGTGATTCTGATATTCGTATTTTTACGATGGCCGCACGATCGTCTAAGTACAACGTATGCCACTGAATCACCCCTTCCAACTGGTCCAATTCCACTCTCCATACTTGGAAACTACTCTCGAGCGGCTGCTGTCTCGAATGCTCCACCATGCGCAGAAATAGCAAAGTTGGTTTCATACGTCAATAAAATAACAAATCTGAACGATGAGAATGCATTGCGAACTACTTAACGTGATATGTTTTCCCTTGCAGAGATATCCTATTAAAGGGAGGAAAAGCGGTAGATGCTACAATAGCGCTTATGTTATGCGATGGAGTAACAATGCCACAAAGTATGGGCATAGGTGGTGGTTTCTTCATGACAATTTACGATAAAGCTACTCGAAAAGCATACACCATCAATGCCAGAGAGCATGCTCCAGCAGCTTCTACTCCGGATATGTATAAACATAATCCGGAGGCAGCTAAACGAGGTAAGTCTTCGATTATTGGTAATGTATCCGCGCATTTTTTGAGCCTATTGAAGATCCGGACACTTTGTTACAGGTGGATTATCTATCGGTGTCCCTGGAGAAATTCGTGGTTATTGGTTAGCGTATAAAAAATTCGGAGGCGGACTACCGTGGAAAGATTTATTCGAACCAACAATACAATTATGTGAAAATGGCATCCCAATTAGTAAAAAATTATCCACGGTGTTGATTCAATTCGAAGAATTGATCAAAACTGATCGAGAATTTAGGTATGTAGATGCCAACGTGCTAGGACACAGATACCGGGTGTTCGGCATTAACCTCACCATCCTTATACCATTGATAGGTCAACCCATGAGACTTACATGTACAATGATTAGCATACCCAAAAAATCAAAGGGGCTGACATATAAGTTTTTCAAAATTTCATTTTTATTCAAATCTGTCGCTCACTTTGAAAATTCACAGAAAAAAAATTAACAATGAAATAAATTTGCTGTTCGATCTAAAACACAGTACATACTTTCGAGTATGTGTGATATATAAATTAAAAGTGGGGATGAAGTGGTTCGTAAAATATGACAAAATGAATACAAAAAAACTGGACTGAAAATTTGTAACTATTTTAATTTTTTGTGAGTAACATTTGAAAAAATGATTACAAGCATCTCATTAAAAAATTTTAAAATGAACGGGAGAGAATCTCGAACTCAGTGATTGAGGCGGTAACCCCGAAGGTGGCATTTATACGGAGAAATCAAAGAAAATAACATTAAGTCATTTCCGGACAAAAATAGGAAAATAAAATTCTAATTTTGAAGTTGAATGCGGGAGAGAAAAAAAATGATTGCGCCTGCGCCATAAGATGGGGATATAAGTAAGGGACTGTATTAAAAAAGTGAAGAGTGGGGGTGAACTGGTTTTCAAATTGTGACGATATAAGAATAAAAAAATTTAGTTGGAAATTTCCAATTTTTTCAGTTTTTTGTGAAAATTTTCGAAAAGAGTATTATGAACTCGCTACTAAAATTCTTCAAAAAAAGTAGCAGTTCACCTTTCAATCCGTAGTATGAGCAGATACCTTATAGGTTGGTTTCTGATGGAGAAAAAAATATATTGAATGTAATAAAATGGAAAATCATGAACCTTTAAGAAAAATGATGATACATTTCAAAATTTATATTTTTTCCTCCATTAGGAAGCAACCCTCAAAATCATTTACTCTGCTGCTTTAATTTGGTCAATTAGCTCAGTTTTGAAGCGGATTATATACATATAAGTGAGGATGATATTGGGTCAACATTCAGTTGTGCCCAATTTGGAAGAGGGGGTGTTAAGGGACTAAAATAAAAAAAATTGTTCTCTTTTGAGCCAGGCGATAGAGAATCCAAAATTATATAACATAGATCCCTGCGATTTTTTTAGTATGCTAACGATTGCACATGTAAGTCTCACGCGTTGATCCATTACTGGCAAAAGGCTACGAAGTTTAATGCGAAACACACCCTATAAATTAGATCAATTAATTGAACCTTAACTTTCCACAGCTTAATATTCACAAATAAGAGTACAGGAGCGTTATTAGAATACGGGGAAATGTACAAGAATTTAAAACTCGCTCAAACTTTTCGTACTATCGCCGAACAAGGAGGTGATGTTTTTTATGAAGGTCCAATGGCTAAGGCAATGGTACAAGAAATCCAAGGATCCGGTGGTATCATTACTGAAGACGATTTGAAAAATTACCAGTAAGTTTCAAGTTCAAGTTGCACCGCGTAAGACAGTCGATTGAAATACAATTCATTTTGAAAATTCAATTCCACAGACCACGACTAGAAGAATCTCTAAAAGCCACAATATTCGATAATATGACCATTCATACTTTACACGCTCCGTCATCAGGTCCAATTCTCGCATACATTTTAAGACTAGTCGATGGATTACTTCCAGCTAGCAACGAATTACTCAATACTCAACGTATCACCGAAGCAATGAAATTTGGATACGGTGCCCGATCTAGACTAGGTGATCCTCATTTCGTAAACATCAACAAAGTACGTATGGTCATGCACCGATTAAAAATCAACTTACACATTTATCATAACTTTAAATCATGAAATACACCTACAGACCATGAACTTGATAACATCGGAAGATTACATTAAAAAAGTCAGAAACAGTATAGAAGACACTCGCACATGGAATGATCCAGCTCACTATGGTGGTGATTTCGTTGAAGCTCATAATCAAGGTACAGCAAATGTAGCCGTTGTAACTGAGAATGGAGATGCAGTTGCAGCTACTAGTACCATCAATTACTAGTGAGTCCACCTTGTTGATCTATTCCCTCTGTACATGATTGAAACTTTTCATCAAATAATATTTTTCTGTAGTTTTGGTAGCACCATTATCTCTCCCAGTACTGGAGTTATGTTTAACGATCAAATGGATGATTTTTCTTCTCCCAATTTGACCAATATATATGGCGTCGAACCATCTAAAGCTAATTTCATCGCTCCTGGTAAAGTTCCTGTATCTTCGATGAATCCCTCCATCATTACAGATAAGAACGGAGACGTAAGATTGGTCATCGGTGCTGCTGGTGGTACTAAAATTACATCTGCTACAGCCATTGTAAGTCAAACGAACAAATTCACCTCCAAGTACTAGTGAAATTTATACGAATGCATTTGCTCATTTCATAGGCAACGATTAGAACGTTGGTATTCCAAGAAGATATCAGAAAAGCTGTAGATAGCGTATTTTTCCATCATCAGCTGCTTCCAATGGAATGGTATTATTATCCACAGATTCCTAAGGTTGGTTGATGTATAATTCTGCAATTAATTCAATTACGACTAAATACGATCGCAGTAGTAGTACTTTCATTCAGTGTAATCGAATTAAGGTTCATCTGCAGCGATCTAATCATTCAGCTTTAAATACATTGAAGTACATTTAGGGTTGCCTGTGATATAACCAAGAAAGACAAAAATTTCATACTTTTGATGGATGTTAAATTCATCCAAAAAGAAATCACCGTATCGCATCATAGTTTGTCAAATCATCTGAGATGGCAATACTTTCAATCAAATTGGTAGGGATATAAAATTATTTATGTGCAAAAATTACAGATAAGTTGGAAAAATTATTTCAACAGAAATCGTTCTACATAATTTTTATCTATCTGCACTGCTGAAGGAACTACAAATATTTTAATTTTAGAAATTTGGCAAAATTAAAAACAAAAATAGTAAAAATTAATACTTGATTCATGAAATGGAATTTTTGGAGAGAATTATTCTCATTCTGCAGGATTAAAGAAATAGTGATGCGATTAATTAACAAAAATGCATCGTAATGCATTGCTTTTTAAGCTTAATTTTCATAAAAAATAAATAGGAAAACAGGTAGAAATACGGGCTTGCTCAGCAATTTGGGAGCTATGTGCCAACACAATTAAATGGGCCCTTTACAGGTAATACGCCCCCCCCCTCATTTCTTATTTGATCCTTTTGATCGTACAGTGAAAGGTCAAAATTCGGTCCGTGATTTTAATATTTACTTCATCTCTGGTCCTTTCCATCCTAAAAAATAATTTATTGACCAAAAATCACTAAAAAAAATGTTTAAAAACATTGAAAACAGAACGAAAAAAGTCATTGAACATCATCGAAATTTAGGTAAAAATTTGGCAAAAATGGCTAAAAAGCGCAGAAAATTGATAAAAATCACGAAAAAATTTGTTGAAAATGAATGAAAATTGAGTAAAAAATTTGCGAAAAAGCGTGTAAAATGTAAAAAATTGATCAAAAATCACGTAAAAATGTTTAAAAATGGGAAAATGGTTCACTAATATGAAAACAAAATTAAAAACCATCGAAATTCGGGTAAAAGTTTGACAAAAATGCATAAAAATTTCAGGAAATTCATCAAAGTTATGTAAAAATGTGGAGAACAGGTGAAAATTGTGCAAAAATGGAAACAAAATGTTTAAAAATTCAACTTTTACCCAATTTTTAATGACTTTTCATAACTTTTTAAAAATTTTTCATCAATTTCCAGCACTTTTTACACAATTTCGTCACATTTTAAACCAATTTTCAATGATTTTTATCGATTTTTTTCACATTTCAGGTCAATTTTCATGTATTTTTCAACACTTTTTTGTGATTTTTGATCAATTTTCTGCACAATTTACCAATGCTTTTCAAATTTGATCCATTTTCAACACTTTATACTCATTTTTGTTACATTTTTACCTAATTTTCAAGAATTTTTAACGATTTTCTTCATATTTTAGGTCAATTTTCACATAATTTAAAACATTTTTTCGTGATTTTTGATCAGTTTTTTCACATTTGTGTTCGGTTTTCACTTGTTTTTCAACTTTTTTTCGGGACTGACTTGATTAATTTTCTGTTTTTTTTACTGGTATACGTGGGCAAAAATTTCAAATAGAAATCTGAATTTCTGAAATTTGATTAATTTTATGGTGCGAATGATATTCATGGGCGTAGTTTAAGCAGCTGAAAACGAATATATTTTTTTCTGTCAGAGGCAAATTCACCTACCTTATCCACCGGTATTTCATTCGATTCATCTTGCTGAATCTTGTCTGCAAACATTATATTTTCTAGGTAACCTGGGGCCTCTTTCTCGAAGCAGGGCCCCGTACCAGGGTAAACGAACTTATAGGGGTGGCACGTAAATATTAAAGTTAGTAGCTGAAACACCCAAAAAGTACATCTAGGACCCCTATTAAATGAACATTCCAAATTTTAACCCTTTTAACTCAATTCGAACAGAAGATACGCGTAAAGCAGTCCCTCAGCACCCCTTCCCCCAGATTGGCGCGTAATTGAATTTTTACCCGAAGTCATCTTCGCTCAAAAATATCAAATCCAACTGTCTAAATTTGACTGATTTTATTCGGGGAGAGGGGGATAAAAATAAATAGGAACAGATATCTGACATAGCAAAACAATAGTCTTCTAGAATCCCAAAACAGATTTCATTGATACCCCCCCCCCCAATCCACCATAAATCAATAGTCTGTAACAGTCTGGTTTTCATTGACATTATGATACCAAAAATCTGAATAACAATCCTGCAAAGTATCATATGAATCACAATTGTCAGCAAAAACGTTTCATCAAAGATCGGTAAGCACATTTGTAAAATGAGCTTTATGTACGTATAATTTGTATTCGATAAAATAATATTTTACTTGAACAGAATTTTACCATCTATTTATTATAATAAATTTTCGTTCAATTCGATGTTTAGGATATTGTCGAAGGAATGAAAAACATAGGCCATGTTGTAAAACCAATGGCACCAACATCGTTCGCAGCCATTACAGCAATCGAAAGAAGTGACAGCCAACTTCACGCTTGTAGTGATTACAAAAGACCAGGACAAGTGGCAGGATATTAAAATTAACACACAAATATTCACATTTCATCAACTTAATCGTTTGTTAGATTGGAGCTGCAAGTTTTGTGAACTTCACAACCCTAACGACTAGTCATGTAATTCGACATTTTGTCGGAATTCAAAATACAAAGAATTTGTACATAATGTATAAAAATTACTTATAAGTTTTAGATGCATATCACATAAAAGTTCCTTTTTTTTCGTCCTTATAGAAAAGTCTCATTAGAGTAGATATATCTTAATGTTAATTTGTAATTTTCCTATCGGTGACACATACTTATCCAGTATTGTATGAGTATTTACTGTTTACCTATTCCTAATAAGTATTGTTTTTGAATGATTGATCATTGTATTATGAATGAGTTACTGATGCTGTAACTAATACACCAAAATCGATAGTGATATTCTTCAAAACATGTAACGTTTAACGTTAACTGCAGAATTGCAGTACCGAAATTTAAAGTTTTCTCGAACATGCAAATCGAAATATTAGCTCGTCATGTACATGAGTAATCTGAACGCCAGTATTATATTGTTCATAGTACAATGAACCTAGTCACAAACGAGTGTTCGATTCCGAATTCTCATTTACAAGCGCCAAGCCATCATATCCTTCATTCTACATACAATATGTTCGCATTGCGAGTATTGAAAATCAAATGTATGTACAGTATATGTCATGTACTTATAAATAGATATTATGTCTCTGTATCGATTACATCATAATGAAAATCTAAAAATTATGTATAATTGATGTAGCACCAACCTGATATTATTTCCGATCCAATTCCAAGTAAGTAGTCGCTTTTGGTGATGTGAATTACGAACGTACATCGTAAAATAAATATTGAATAGAGACGAATGTTGAATACCCCATTGCCATATTGCAAAACGTTCCTGTAGAACCACTTACACTATTCTATTTACAAAATGGATTACCCAAAACAAAACACATTCATTACTGATCATTACAATCAACTTGTATTTCACGCACAAGAAAATTAATCAATTTTGCACAGAGAAGATGATACTGACATTAGTATTTAGAAAAACATCATTAAATGCATTATTCTTCACATATTCACAACGCATAAGGACGCCATAAAACTCAATCAAACAACTATAAACAAACTGAATTCTGAAGAACAATGGAATGCGGTTTAGCTGGTTTTAAAAGGATGCGCAAAAGGGGATGCGCATTGCAATTAAAATATTGTACCATTTTTTTTTCCAGTGGACAATGTTGGATGTTGGAATAATATTTTCAAAAAGGTGGTAAGTTATGCATGTATTTGATTTCCAGAGCTACAAAAACGTATTGATGCAAATTATCTAGCAACTTTCTCATAAGCAATATCCTAAATTGCTCAGGCTACCGGCTGTATTTGGATGTCCACATTTACCACTGTAAAATTGATCATTTCTTTCATTTTAATTTCTATTTAGCTTAGTTTTCTCATACGGTTCTGTAAAACTGAAAGTGCAGGATGACAAGACTCCGAAATGCTTAGTACACTTCTGCGTCATTTCGAAATATTAATCGTAAGTATTTAAGCTTTATAATTCCACGATAACAATCTACCTTACGTGGGGTTACGGCGATTCAAGTGTAATGGATTATACCTAATTCAAACACCGGTGGTTATTTTCAAGTAAGTATAAGTATTGATAAAAGTAGAGTGTTCAGTTGTTCACATTTTATTTTACGTCGAAATATATACTGTACGTGTAGGTATATGTACTCTCGTGAATTTATAAATTCACCTTACGAAATCATTGCACAGTATAGCCGGTACATATAAATAATGGATATGCTTTTTAATCTGTCGTACATTTTCGAAATCCACTGTCCCTTCAATTTTCTTGTACAGTTACAGGTAGCCAACTTATACAATACCAAACTTTGAGAACGCAATAAGATATAAAATTGAAATCACACAACCAGAAAAACTGATAAAAGCAATTAAGCATTCGTCTTCACCATCCGCGACTATCAACACGATGTATAGCTATTTTCAAACGAACAAATTCAACATCTATGCAGCTTTATTCGCTCGTGCATGGCTATACCAAAGCTCCGAAAAAGAAGAAGAAAACAAAATGTATATTAAATTACGGTGAACAAATA
Source organism: Ferrisia virgata (assembly GCA_900060175.1). Lineage (NCBI taxonomy): Eukaryota > Metazoa > Arthropoda > Insecta > Hemiptera > Pseudococcidae > Ferrisia > Ferrisia virgata. The sequence goes on from FIZR01030319.1 coordinate 14,247, forward strand.
ACTAAGTAATTATGATTAGGTGTTGAACATATAGTACGTATTTGTACAAATACAGTACGGCTAATTAAAGTTGAAAAGCTAACGACAAGTGTTTTATATAGCAACTTTAGAACCCAACGATGCCGATTTACACTCTTATCATTCTTATACTGGATTGGGATTTACTTACATTTTCAAATCACGAGTTGTGCATTTATTGTTCACAATTCACAATATTGTTCTTCATTCGAGTATTGCGATGAAAGTAAATCCTATAAGTACCTGCGAGCTAAGCTTGTTAGCTTTATGTCTTCGTTTCTTTAAATAAAACAATTAAGTAAGGATCTCTTATTTTAATCATCAATGGATTTAGCTAGGCGCGTTTGACGTATATTTTTATTTAATTTTTTTTTTTGTAAATAATCATATCAACGTGTAAGTAATATTTAATTTAAATATTGATTTCTGGATAGTAATTAAAACCTATGGTTTTAAAATTGTTAAACAGGAACAGGAACTACTTCGATACGAGTCACGAGTATAACGTGCTGTTTTTTCAGTTTTCGGTCGTTAATTATGTTTCAAAAATTCGTAGCACAGCATTTCGTTAATTTTATATTATGATCAAACGTATGGATGGATGAATTATTATTTTTTGAATCGGAAATACTCAACAGCTACGATGAATGTACACATAATTTGCCATTCATTACGGTTGCAAAATATATTTACTCATATTTCAATCAAAATGTGAATAATATTGATTATGAACTTGAAAACTGTAATAATAAGTCTACAAATGAAGAACTGATCTCACCATCATTAATATTCTGAAACGTAGATCTTTATAAGGTTCCTCAATTAGCAAAAATATTATCTTTAAGAAAAATTTCAAGAACGGCTACGGCTTCGGTAACAGAGAAAATTCATACTTAATCAATGTAGATGGCTTTAGTTATTTTCAAATGTAAACATTCAGGAGGCGAATATCTATTCGCTCTTATATATCTTTATTTACTTACTTTGTCAATCAATCCAAAACGATTATCGTCGAAGATATTTTCAAGATATATCCAAGTCATTGAAATATGTTTAACGATTTTGTAATTCGACAGATAAATTATCAACTCGAAGATTACGTTATCTAAACCGTTTTAAAATTTTTTTATAGTGGATCTTGTATAGATTGTTTGAACAAAAACGCACCTAAAATCAACTATCACCAGCAATAAGTGTAAATTTTTCGGTGTCGTTGATCGTTAGACTCTTCGTTCATTTCGAAACTAGGCATAATTTCTTGAAGAAAAAAATCACAAAAAAAAAATCATCATGATTCTCAAGTAAGGCGAAACACATACTAAATAATAATATTACTCGATAATGATGAAAAATGCATATTTACATATACACGCATTGTTCATCCAAAGGTTGCGTATCCTGTTTTTCGCAAACGATGTAATGTAACTTTTACACCATAGCATGTGTACATGTACTTTTCACAATTTAGATCATTCGTATAATATGCGTTTACTTTACATAGTAAAAAACAATATGATTTATTACATTGTATGTTGCCTGTATCAGTTGTGCAAATTTTTTTTCACATGATAATCACCATGTTATTGTGACTTTTAAATTTATTCTTGTATCATTACAGCCTACCTTGTCGTTTAGCTATGGCTTCCTTGTTTTCCGCAATACTAATCGTGATATTGTATTACGGTTTAATGAAAGGACGAAAAGTAGACTCTTATCCATTACCAAATGATAATTCCAATTCTAGAATATATGGAAAATATTCTCACGCCGCTATTGTCACCAATGCTCCACCGTGTTCCACTATTGCCAAGTAAATACTGCAATTCTACCATCAATAACATTCCTTCATTTTATTTATTAAATATTCATTTTATATTCCACAGAAATATTTTACAAAAAGGTGGTAAAGCTGTGGATGCTATGATATCAGCTTTGTTATGTGAAGGAGTTACAATGCCACACACGTTGGGTATTGGAGGTGGATTCTTCATGACCATTTACGACAGAACTACGCAAAAGTCTAAGGTTATTATCGCCAGAGAAACAGCTCCTGCAAAATCTACCGCTGATATGTATCATGGAAATCCTAACTTATCGATTAAAGGTAAGATATATAATTTTTAATTACTTAAAATAGTAGATACATTTACAATAATTAATCTCCGATGAAATTTTCATTTTTCCAGGAGGACTAGCGATAGGTATTCCGGGAGAAATACAAGGATATTGGACTGCTTACAATACAGCCGGTGGCGGTGTACTGTGGAAAGATATATTCACGCCAATTATTTCTCTTTGCGAAAATGGCATCCCGATTAATAAAATTCTAGCCCGAATGCTGGTCAAATACGAAGACGAAATCCAATCTAACGAAGAATTTCGGTACCCTTTAAACCAAACCTACACAAATCTTCATAAAATACCTATCAGTTGGGCTTGATTTTGAAATATTTTATTTTCAGCACGTTATTCGTTAATCAAACCGACGGTGAACTTCTCGAAGAAGGAGACACGTATAAAAATTTGAAACTAGCCAAAACCCTTCGTTTAATCGCCGAAACTGATGGCAATGCTTTTTACAAAGGTGAAATAGCCAAAAACCTGGCTAAAGATATTCAAGAAGCTGGAGGCATCATTACCGAACAAGATTTAGAAAATTACAAGTCGGTATTACAGTCATCATTTACTTTTTCTCAAACTCCATCGTCTAAACCAATCTTCAATTTTCTTCTGATCCGCAGAGCTCGTGTACAAGAATCTTTCCAATCGAAACTGTACTCTAATTACACCTTGCATACGGTTCCGGTGCCTTCTTCTGGACCAGTATTGAGCTTCCTTTTGAGAATCGTCGATGGTATCATACCAGCTCCTTCAGAACTTCTCAACACTCAACGTATTACTGAGGCAATGAAACACGCTTACGGTGCTCGCAGCCATTTAGGAGATCCTAAATTTGTGGATATCTCCAAGGTATATGATCAGGAAAAATGCCAACAAATCTTACCTAACTATTTCTCCTACGTAATCGTTTTAATTTCTTCAGGCGATGAATCTCATCACTTCTGACCAGTTTATTAAGAAAATTAGAGACGGAATCGACGATACTAAAACCTGGGATGATCCTACTCATTACGGTGGCGATTACAACGAACCCAATAACATGGGTACTGCCAACTTGGCAGTTTTAGCAGAGAATGGCGACGCTGTAGTAGCAACTAGTACAATTAATATGGAGTAAGCATTAATCATCGTCACCGAAAAATTTCACATCTCAACATGTAACCGTTTAATTACGAAATAAATGTTTTTCTTTAGATTTGGCAGCTGGGTTATATCAAAAAGCACCGGAATTATATTGAATAATCAAATGGACGATTTTTCATCTCCCAGTATAGTCAATAATTACGGTGTTACTCCTTCCAAAGCTAATTTCATCGAACCTGGTAAAATTCCTCTATCTTCCACTTGTCCCTCGATCATATTAAACCAATCTGGTGATGTTAGATTACTCATCGGTGGAGGAGGGGGTACAAAAATTACCTCATCTGTGGCAATAGTAAGTATCGACGAGGATTTAAAATTCTAATTTTTTTACCCATTGTCTTTATTCGATTTTTTTTCTCATTTTAGACCATTATTCGTGATTTATTGATGAAAGAAAATATTAAAGAAGCGACGAATCACGCTTTATTTCATCACCAGCTCATGCCAATGGTTTGGCAATACTATCCGAGAATGCCAACGGTAAGCCGTGGTTTCTAAATTTATAACATTACAGCTACCTGAACGATGATTTCAACGACGATCTCGCACAGATATGCCTATCTATTTTTATCATTTTTCTTTCATTTACAGGAAATCATCGAAGGTATGAAAAAAATTGGCCACAAAGTGAAACTAATGCCTCACAATTCGTTCGTCGCCATTACTGGAATTGAACGAAGAAAAGAATTCATTTACTCTTGTAGCGATTTCCGAAGACCAGGAGAAGTGGAAGGATATTAATTTGCCAAGAAGTTATATTTTTATATATTTTGCCAATTTCACTAACTAGTCATTCCTTTTACTTTTACCCCTTACCCTTTCCCCTCGCCCTTATCATCCCATTTGTGATATCTCTATAGTTACCACGACTGAATTACTTGGTGACTTTCACCTTCCAACCACTTGATTTTATCTCAAGTTGTATAGTCCATTATATTTCTTATACACCTATGTACCTATGTATTACTTTTCAACGTTGAACAAAAAAAGAAAAAAATCGTTTTAAATTTGTAGAAAATTTTATTATTCAGTATACTCATACGATACATAAAATGGTAATAATATCGCATCGTTAAATGAAATTTCATCGTATCGAAGACTAAATACATGCAACATGGTGTACTTAACGCTATGTAATAGAAACTTACTACTAAATCCATAGTGAATGGCGATGACGGGGCGAGACGACGACGATAAAAAATTTCTAAATAAACACGCACCTTGACTGTTTGAAAAGCCAACGTAATACTTATCAAATAATCTCGTCTTAAAACGATAAATGAGCGAAAACAATTAAAAAATACTTACAAAACTACTCGTATGTAAAAAAAAAAAAGAAAAATTATATACACAATCTCTCACGACGTAAACTATCTTACGACGTATTTACAAAAAACGGCTACATTGTGACTGATGCGTAAAGAACGCTTGCGAATTATATTACAAAATCTTTCCAATTCAAATGTGAGATAAAATTTATTTGTACACGGTGAGAATTAAATAAGCAGCGGTGATAGACCTGCTGTGATCATCAACAGGCAAAAGGCGAGTGTTCTCAGTACAATTTTCTTTTGTCTGGACAACTCCTCTTCTCTGTAACATGAAAAATAATAACCTTTAATATGAAAATAGCAGACTGATTTCGTAAAAGAAAAAATATAATAACGATTACTGAAAAAAAAAAAAGTTATGTGAAGTTCTCTCGTTGGAGATAAAAAGTCCTATCGAGTGTAATAATTCATCCGATAAAACGCATCTTATCGGCGTTTTTATTCCTATAATTTTATCGAATTGCAAAATAGTTCTTCAATATTCATTCATGCAAATTTTATCTCGAGTGTTTAATCCCATTCAAGTAGTCTTCTACTGCAATTGCACAAGTCAGACAAATTGCAGTATTGTTTTTTGAAGGGGAATGGAAAAAATTCAAGGCACTAGCTACCAACCTACCTACCTAGTCCCTTCCTACCAAGTTCCTAGCCTACCTGTTTTGTGATTTTAATAAACGCCAGCCGGGAGGGGGGAGAGAAAAACCATCTCCTATCAATATTTATGGAATCCATTTTGTCAGGTTTAGCTAAAAATTAATAATTATGCTTAATATTTGAATTTTTAGCCCATCTTAATGTTTAGCTAATTATACACGAACAAATTACATGAAGGGATGGATGACCCAACATTTTTTTGAATCCACTGGCTTGCCTACTTCAAAATTTAGAAAGTCTTGATCATTTAAGAACGTTGTTAAAAAGTAGTAGATTTAATAAGAAATCACAACTTATATCACAGAAAAAAATTTGACGTACAAATGGCCACTCAAGTTAGGCATTGATGCTTGGTTCCCCTTTTCAATACTAAATGATAAATATTTAGCTTCCTTCATAGATCTCAGACCCAGCGCCAAAAGAGGGAATTTCTGGGTTGAAACCTATCCAACAACTAACAAAGCATGTACGTCGACCAAAATGATGACTCCAACTCCGACCCGACTAATCAACATGAAAAATCAACTCTTGACTCTGGAGTCAAACTGCCACCAATGACTTAGAATCCTAATATTTGTGACCTTGTCTCCTGAGTCTGGCTTGACTCTGGAGTAATTGAGGATTCAAGATCAAAGGCAAATCGTTTGACTGCGATACCCGGAGTGACTCACATTCCTTGCTCTCCAATGATCGAAAAAAAATGAATTTGCGTAAAAAATTGCACTATCGAGTGTAAAAAATTAAGTAAATTACCCAAACCCATTTTTTAATAAAATTTACGTAAAAGTTGGTAATAAAAAAGAAAGTAAAGAGTTACTAATTAAATTATCCATTTCAAAAAAATTGACTCCCCCCCCCCCGACACCCTTTAATAACTGTCTGGTGTGAACTGATTTCTTAATCCACCATCGGCCTAGCCAAAAAAAAATTTTAGTTACGCCTCTTTAATTATACAATACGAAAATAACACGCGTAAGTAACCGTTGGCGTCATAAATCGAAGATAAATTGTTTGAAATTTTTGATATCAGTGTTACCACTTTTTATCACGAAATACAACATGAAACGAAAAAAAAAAATTGAATCATTCGAAGTGAAATTTTGTACAAAATTATATCCTGAAATCCGCAACAGTTCATTACCAATAAATAATTGCTTTAATTGTAATTTCGAAAAGACAGATCTAAGACCTTTGCCAAATTCAAATGCCAAATTTCAACTCTCTAGCTTAATCTGAAGGAAACAAATTCGGAAAACTGCAAAAACTGCCCAAATAACGATTTTTTTTAAAACCTGCGAAGGGATGCAAGAGAACTTGAAAGTTGAAACCCTTTAAAGGCACATATAATACACCTAGTTAATTTGCATGCCAAAACTTCAACCCTTTTCAACCCTTTAGCTCAATTCGGAGAGCAATAATTTGTGAAGAAAAATTCAGAAACCAGATAAATCTACGAAAAAGCTGCCTTTTTTAAGGCTATAAATGATCACAATGGTCTAAAAAATCGAAACTGCTACAAAACACATCTACGACCTCTACCAAATTTACATGCCAAATTTCAAATTTTCAACCCCTGTGCTCAACTTGGAGGGGAGATGCACTTGAAACAAACTCAAAAAACAGTCAAAATCCAAACCTAACCCATGCAAAAACTACTTCTTTTGGGCTGAAAAAGGTACATAACTAGGCTGAAAAGTTGAAATCCTCCAAAGGCACCTCCAGCTCAACCATTAAATCCACATGTCAAATTTCAAGCCGAGTCATAAGAGGAAATTCTCAATTTCTCCCCTCCCCTCAACTAATTGAAGAATAGGCAAATTTTTGTGATTTTTATCCGTCAGAATCCCTCCTCCTCCACCTCCTACCATTTTGAATATGACTGAATTTTGACTTAAGGTCATCCCCACTCATATATTCATCTGATCCGCCACCATTCCAGGCCTGTTGGCAGAATTTGCACGATTTTGGTGTATATGGAGCCGAGTAAATGATTTTAATCTACCAGAAAAAATAAATAAAAGGAAAAGAATAAATCAAAGATGATCTTGACGTTTTTACAAGACCCAAAAACAAATTTTGCTGATATTCTCACCTACGCCCCTTTCGTGAAATTCTCCAATTAATATAGTCACGTCGATCTAACGTACTTCAAAACTGAAACTTTTGGGAAGAAAAATTTCTAAAAATCAGTAGTAGGGGTAAAAGGGATTCAATCGGGCCTAACAGTCGACGCCACGAAAAAGCGCCGCCTGAGACTCCACTTTTCTGGACTGTAAGGTTAGACAATGGGTCTGAAAAGTCGAAACTCCCAAAAAGCACACCTATCGCCTCTACTAAATCTACATACCAAATTTCAACTTCTTAGCTCAATTTGAAGGAGATATTAGAGGAGAAAGAGCCCTTTTTCAAGGCTAAAAAGGAAGAAAACCTTCATATCTTCCCGCATAATTGACCAAGCAGTGTTATGCAGCTTTGGATTATCCATCGATCGGCTCAAGAAAAAAAAACAATTTTTGCGATTTTAGCCCCTCAACACCCCCTCCGCCTTATTTAGACACAATTGAATTTTGATCCGAGGTCATCCCTACTCCCGAATATTAAATGGCGCGCCAATCGAAATTTATTGCCTGAATTTGACTAATTTTGATCAATATCGAGCTGAGCAAATAATTTTATAATATCGGGTAAATGAGAAAAAAAAACATGGATCTGTGACGCTTTTTCAATACGAGTAACAAACTCAAAAAATAAGAAAAAACGACTAAAAAACTATATATTTGCAGGAGTGAAGGGGTGAACGAGACCCCCAAAAGACACATCTAGGATCACTTTTAAATGTACATACACAATTTCAAATTCCTAGCTCAATTTGGAAGAGAGTTATGCGAAGAACAAACTCGAAAAATAAGAAAAAACGATGAAAAAAGCACTTTTCTCGGACTGTGAGGGGGTGAAATGATGCTAAAAAGTTGAAACCTACAAAAAGCACATCTACGGACCCTACTAAACGTACATATCTAATTTCAACTTCCTAGCTCAATTTGGACGGGAATTATGTGAGGAACAAACTCAAAAAATAAGAAAAATGAGAAAACCCTATTTAAAAAACACTTTTTTGGAGCTGTGAGGGGCTGCAATGGAGCTAAAAAGTCGAAACCTCAAAAAAGCACATCGACGGCTCCAACTAAATGTACATACCAAATTTCAACTCGCTAGCTCAATTTGGTGGGGATATAGGGGAGGGAAAGCCTTTTTTCAAGGTCAAAAGAAGGGAAAACTTCTAAAGCTCCCCTCCTATTTGACTTGGGAGGTTGATTTTTGTACATGTTATACAACTTTTAATTTTCTATCAATTGGCTTGAAAAAGTGGCTATTTTTGTGTTTTTGACCCCGCAACACCTCCTCCCCCAAATTGGGGCATAGCTGAATTTTGACCCAAGTTCATCCACATTCATATATATCTAATTCGCTGCCAAACTGAGCAGATTGACCAAATTGGAGCGGTTTTGGTCGGAATCGAGCGGAGAAAATGATTTTAATGTTCGGGAGAAAAATATTAAAAAAATTGAAAAATTAAAATAATTACTGGCATAGCTAAAAAACGTCTTAACGGTATTGTAGGGCCCCAAAACGGATTTTGTTCCTATTCCCCCTCCTCTCAACCACTGTTGGTCGATAGACTGTAATAGCTTGGTTTTCATTGACAATATGATATAGAAAATCAGGCTAAAAATAAAAATAAATATCTGATATGGCCAAAAGTGGTCGGAATGATCTTCTAAGACCCCAAAACGAATTTTGTTGATATCCTTCCCCCTGCCCCGTCATCCGTGGTAGGTGGATACACTATAATACCCATCAGGGTAATAAAAAAAAAAGGCAAAAAATTGAAAAAAAAATTAATCTGCTCAATCTCATAAAAATAATAAAACCCCTCACAACCACGATACAAAGCAGTACAAAATAATCCAATTCGATTACTCGCCAATACAGTAACCTTATGGATACAAAACCACCAAAACACCCATGGGTCACGGACAAAACACACGACCACAATCGAAAATAAAATTTATAAAAGGAACGAAACTACTTTTACGCACTTTTCTTCATCCGTATAAGGCACAAAGTAATACTTCTTCGAAGATCCGGTTTTATAAACAGATCCATAATCGTTAGGCTCAGCCTCATTATTTAATCTGCTATAAATTGGTGTCTTTTCGCCGAACATTTTCACATTAAAAAATAATAAAAATTCAAGCAAAACTAAAAACGACGAAAAAAAAACCGAACTACACCACAGACAAGATAGGTAACTGATGGAATTGTCACGCAGCCTCGAAAATTCTTCAACTTATCATCTACACACAGAGAAGCTGTTATCACGGTACAGTTGATTTATAGTTTATAATTCAGTTTAAGTCGGTGTAATATTGCGAGTAAGACTTATCAACAATGAATTACGACCTAGGACGATTCCAACGAGTAAAATAGGTATTTGGTTACGCTGATTGTACAATCAAACTCATGGTGCAATACTAAGTTAGCAGCGTTTGTTATCCGCGATGAACCTGATACGATACCTACTGTACCTATACCTATTACATTCGAAAGGAGTATTGTGTTTTCCCCAAAACAATAATACCTTTTAATCAATAGTGACTAATTATTAAGGTTATCATTTTGTTCGGTTTAATGTTGATTAAAGCAAACATATCACAGATTTATTGTAATCTACTCGTACAATTATAATATGTTCTAGGCAGCTGCTAGCTACGTAAGGTATACTAATTCGTAGAATAACAGCGAATGTTCACATTTAACGTAAGTAAATGTACTTTGATATGTACTATACCTTTAACGATGTAAGAAAAGCGAGAAAAGTAGGAAGCACAGCCATACAAAACAGAAAAATTCGACAATTATCATCGACTGTCGGTACAGTTTTTGTTTTCTTAATTGCTTCTTTCGGCGTTCCCTGCAATCAAAAAAAAAATTGCATAATTGGATTATTATCTGCGAATTACGATTCATGACATGTGTAGTTAGGTACATGTATTTTATATCGTTATACAGAGCTACATATGGTGTAATTGTACCTACAAATGTACATGGTCGATACGATGTTAAATATAGAAAATTTTTATTAAAACTTTTTCCACGTGAGTGTATATTTAACATGATAAAGGTCTTCGTCTTCGTCATATCATAACAACTTGACATACCTAATCATACTACAAACATAAGTATCGTTTGTGAAATTTCGATGAAAAAATACAAGATAATTACCCACGAATTGCAACTTATTAGATCATAATTAGAATAGAGGAAATGTCAACGTAGACATTATGCTGATAAGAAATGTGCAGGAATCATCTTCTTTCGTAAAACTGTCACTCTCTGCATCGTTGTTAATTCTCTTAAAATACTAGTTCTGCGAATAATTATAAATTTTTATATTCGGTAATTCTCAAACGATTTTTTTTCAATTTACAGATATGATGGACAGTACTGAAAGTCATTTCTGGAAATTTTTTCAAATTTTTTAGAATATCCCTTCGTACTGAAATTTGAGTTTCAAGCATTCGAAGTAGAATATTTACGAGTTCTTCTCAAAGGAGTACGACGCAAAAGACTTACGATATTCAGTACTTTTTATTTATTCATTTGAAAAAAACACCTTCGCTTTTCGATGATGTTTTTTCAGGATGATTTGTCGTGAATGATTAGAATCATATGGATTTTTAAAAAAACTATATATTTTAGAGATGGTGAGCGGATACAGTGGGACTCTGAAAAGTCAAAATCTTCAGGAAACACATCTAAGACATATACTAACTCTACATACCAAATTTCAACTTCCTGGCTTAATTTGAAGGAGAGTTATACGAGAAGCAAATTCAAAATATAAGGAAACCCATTCAAAAAACCACATTTCCGCAGATTTGAGGGGATGCAAAACGTCTGAAATGTTGTAACCCTCGGAAGGCACATTTATGGCTCATACTGATTCTACATACCACATTTCAACTGCCTAGCTCAATTTGGAGCAGAAATAAGAAAAGAACTGTCCTTTTTCAGGGTCAAGAAGGGGGATAACCCACATATCTCCCCTCCAAATTGATTTAGAAGATTGATTTTTGGATATGTTATGTAACATTGGATTATCTATCGAGTGGCTTAAATAGGAACAATGTTTGCAATTTTAGCTCCTTAGCAATCCCTCCCCCAAATTTGTGCATCACAGAATTTTGACCAGAGGTCATCCCCACTCCAGAATATCAGATTGTGCGCCGATTGAAATCTATTCGGTATCAATCTGATCTAATAATTTTTCAATTTCGCGAAAATAAAAAAATAATAATAATTATCTGGACATGGTCAAAAATGGTCGTATGTAGTCTCCTAGGACACCAAAAAACGGATTTTGTCGATATCAACCCCCCTCCCCCCGATCGACCTTAGTTTAATAGACCGAACACTTAAAAGGTACGTATAATACTACTAATTAATTTGTATACCAAACTTCAAACCTTTTCAAACCCTTAGCTCAATTCAAAGAGGAATTATTTAAGCAAAAAACCTCAACAAAACTGAAAAATCTCCGAAAAAGTTGTCTTTTTATGAGCTGTAAATGATCACAATGGACTGAAAAGTGGAAACTGCCACAAGGCACATCTACAACCTCTACCAAATCTATATGCCAAAAAGCAGGCTGAGATCAGCCATTTTTTAAGGGTCAAAAACGAGGTAAAACCCTCATTTTCCCCTCCCCCTCCCCCTGATTTACGTAGCGAGCTGATTTTAGAATGTTTTATACAACTTCTGACTCTCTATTGATTGGTTTGAAAACGAATATTTTTTGCTATTTTACTTCCTCTCTACTCTCCTCTCGTCCACCAAATTATGGCATACTTGAATTTCGACCTGAGGAGTCACCCACACTCGAAAATACAAAATCCACCGTCAAATTAAATCTACAGTTCAAATCTGGTCGAATTTGGTCGATATCAAGTTGAACAAATAATTTTTAGTTTTGGTAAAAAAATTAATAAATAAATAAAAATAAACAGAATAAATATCCATCATGGCCTATAATGGTCTCGATGTTTATCTAGAACTCCAAAACGGATTTCTTCGGTACTCAACCCCCCTTCACCCAATCCCTCAACCACCATAAGTAGACAGTAGTAGTAGCCTGATTTTCTTTGACAATATGATATAGAAAATTCTAAATTCTTATTTAGGAGGTCAAATTAAACTCGTCTCGATTCCTTTCACACGACAATTTCACATGAATTTTGAATTTTCTATACTTCACTTTCATTATTTCTATCAGAAATATCTGTAAAACATCTATTTTACGTGTTTTTTCCTCAAGATCATAACCTTATACAAAAATTTTCTGATTTTTTTCCGAATTCTGTTCGAAAATTTTATTCAGTATTATGAATTCATATTTTTGAACGTTTTTTTCGTGAATTTTAGCCAGCCTTCTGCACTGTAATGTATTTTTGTCCATGTTTCTTTAGTTTAGCAATTTTCACCTTTCTTACTCATATATTATAAAAAATTTTAACACTTTTTCTTTATTGTCAGCAAATTTTTCAAATTATTACGCATTTTTGTCAGTCTTTTCGCTCACTTTTTAACAACTTTTCTCAATTTCTTCTCAAATTTTATCTAATTTTTATATTTTTCAATACTTTTTCGCGAATTTTGTTAATTTTTTGTACTTAGAGGCATTTTTGCACGTTTACTCAGTTTTTAATAGTTTTTTTACGATACTTTTTCGTGATTTTCGATGAATTTCCCATTTCTCAGTGTCTCCTATCGTTGCAGAAAAATTTTCATAATTCTCAGCACTTTTCCGCACTCTGGCAATTTTTTTTCAATTTTGAGGTATGTTTTTACGATATTCAACAGAATTCTCTTCATTTTTCGTTTTTTAAGTTTTAATTTTTTTTATTTGCGACAATAATTTCTAATATTTCCTATTGTTCGCGCTGAATTAAAATTTAAGATCATAATATCTGTTTTACTTTTAAATTTTTTATTTCCTCGTCTCTGTTTCAAAAAGTTGGAAAAATCCTTTTAAAAATTTTTGTTCGCGTTTAATTCATCTTATTCCACATAATGTACTTCTACTGCCCTTTAAAATAGCAAGAGTAAAATCACTTCTGTACCTTACATGACTGCTTTCATTGGCCTTTGCTCTTCATAATAAAAATTACACATTGCCTTAAAATATAACGGTATGCAATCCGACCAACTGCATACGTTGCCTCAATATTATGTACATAGACAATTTGATGAACCTAGATGTATCACATTTTACATAACTAATAACTGATAGGCTTTACGTTATCTCTAACACAGATAAAATTATATTCATTTTGAGTAACCCAACAGATACCTAATTGATGAAATACAAAAAATAAAAAAAAGCATCGTTTTGCGATGCTTTCTCAGCCTGATTTTTGTGACATATTACAATCACGAGAATTGAAAAAAGCATCGCTTTCCTAATCAGCACTGCGGGTAGGAAGGGTTCAATGGAGTTAAAAAGTCGAAAACCCCAAAAGGCACATCAAGGGTCCCTACAGAAGGGGACATACCTAATTTCAAAATCCTAGCCAAATTTGGAGGAGAGTTATGCGAGGACCAAACTAAAAATTAGAAAAATCGCCCAAAAAACTACATATTCAGGGTCGTGAGGGGGTGCAATGAGACTGAAAAGTCGAATCTCCCAAAAGGCGCATCTACGGCCCCTACTAAATGTACAACTTCCTAGCCCAATTTGGAAGGGAATTATGTGAAGAACAAACTCAAAAAATAAGAAAAATCAGAAAAACCTAACAAAAACCCACTTTTTTGGGTCTAGGAGAGGGTGCAATGGAGCTAGAAAGTCGGAACTCCCAAAAATCATATCTAGAGCCCCAAATAAATGTGCATACAAAATTTCAACTTCTTAACTCAATTTGATGAAAAGATATAAGAGGAACAACCCTTTTTCAAGGTTGAAAAAAGGGAACCCCCCCCCATATCTCTGCTCCTAATTGACTTAAGAGATTGATTTTTGGATATATTATACAAATTTTTGTTTTCTATCAATTTGCTTTAAAAAGTGCAATTTGACCCCTTAGCACTCCCTCCCCCAAATTGGGGCATAATTGAGTTTTGATCGAAGTTCATTCCCACTCATATATATCTAATCCCTGGCCAAACTAAGGAAAAAAATGTACATAACATGCCTAAATACCATCTTAATGGTTTTCTAGGACCACAAAAAACGGATTTTCTTGATATTCCCCTCCTCCCCTCTCATCCAACTTCGGTCGATAGACTGTCATAGCCTGGTTTTCATTGACAATATGACATAGAACTTCAAAACAGTACAACAAAAAATAATTGATCGCCTTGTCGAGGTTATCTTTTTCTGATCCATTGTATTCATATCAAATGCTGATAACTTAAGAAACAACTCTTTAGCATGCTTTTGAAAAGAATATGTAGACGTAGGTAGCTAGGTAGTAGGTACAGGTACATCCAGTAACACGAGCAGATTACCCATGTAATAAAAAACTTATCTCAACTCGTACCCATTAAATGTACAATAAGGCTTCCGGATACATAATATTAATGTGATAGCAACCGACAATAATATAATTCTATTAAATGAGACAGTACAGAACTTCCAACCTAACCCATTATCATTCACATGCATCATAGGAGTAATTAATTGAGAAGCTACATATAAGCCTATTGCAGTCAAACCTTGGTTGAAAGAACAAAATTATCAGTAAAAGTGAGAAAGATGGTTTGATAACGTCACGGAAAAATTAATTTCTTCCTTTCCAATGCATTTGTTAAGTAACAAACGTACATTTTCATCTAGATTTTAAATGACATATTGTTAATGAGAACCAAGCAATTATGGTGCACAAACCTACGGCTAATGAAAGGGGACAGTATGAACAGAATCCTTTTTGGAGTTCTAGTAGACAATCAAGACCATTTATGACCATATCAAATATTTATTATTTTTTTTTTTTCATTTTTTTTTTTGTCAAAGATTAAATTCATTTACGCTCAAATTCGCTCAATATGCTCAGATTGATGACGGATTAGATATAATATGAGTGGAGATGACCTTGGGTTACACTTCAGTCATGTACAAATTTGTAGGAGGGGCGCTGAGGGGCAAAAATCGCAAAATTCGTTCCTTTCGGAGTTAATTCATAGAGAATTCAATGTTGCACAACATATCCAAAAATCATCCCGCTAGATCAATTAGGAAGGGAGATATGAAGTTTTTTTCCCTTTCTTAACATTGAAAAATATTAGTTCCACGTATACCACCCCTACAAATTGAGTTAGGACATTGAAAGTTGGTATGCAGATTTAGTAGAAGTTCAACATGTGCCTTTTAAAGGGTTTCAACTTTTCAGCTACATTGCATTTCCTTATTTTTCAAGTTTGTTCCACTCATACGTCCTTTCTAAATTGAGCTATGAGATTTAAATTTTGTATGTAAGATTAGAAGTGGTCTTAGATTGCAGACTCTAGAAATGAAACCGGGTGCCTTTAAAATATAACAATTAGCTCCAAAACTGGAGTCTTATGAGAAAATAAGGGACTGCAGTGCCTCAGAAAATAATTTATGGAAAGCTATGGAAAAGCATAATGAATACATTATTTTTAGGGAATAAAATTTACCTAAAATTATGATATTTCGACATCATATGCAAATAAAGAAAACTGAAAAATACCAGTTAATAAAATATCTTTAGAACTGGGTAAATTATCAAGAAGTTTATACGATTTGCACAAAATGCAATTAATTATCATAATTAAAATTTCAAGCACGATTAATATTTCTTAAATTTTGGAATACATTAAGATAGTAAACCTACAATAGTTTAGAGTGAATAAAATATCTACATAAAAAATCAAAAAAGTCGAAATGCATACAAAGTCGTGTTATATCCATTAATTAACATTTCAACCGACTTGACTAATGGGATATTTTCATATACTTATACATATAGATAATATCTCTATCAGCAGGGTCAACTGATGATTTTTATAACGCGTAAAAAAAGTTTTCTAAAAAAAAAAGAAAGAGAGAACAGACTTCATAAAAATATTATTGATACTACAACACAAACAAACAAGTCGTATATTCAAACGTATATGTATTGGAGTTTTACCTTCCTCTCCTATAGATATTCAGCTTCCTGACATTAATCTAACTATGATCAACTACCGCAAGAGTGAGTATCCACATCATATCATCAGAAGGTTATACTAAGAAAAAATTGACGAATATCAAGGGTTTATCCAATGTTTCACAGATGGATCCAAAATAGAAACCGATTATGTCGGATATGCTTTTTCCATCAATCAAATAGTCAAACACTATGTGATTCAGAAGTACTCCTCAATCTTCACAGCTGAACTTATTGATATTTTACATTGTTTACTTACACTTCCTACTCTTAATTTTCAAAACAAACAATTTCTGATTCAAAGCGATTCTTTAAGTGCTTTGACAAT
>FIZR01030323.1:0-41959 GCA_900060175.1 Ferrisia virgata
GCTGTAAAAAAAATTAATTTTATTAGCTTCTCCTTCAGTTTTTGATTATTTTTCTCTTGTCACGGGCGCTCACGCTGGTTTACAAAACCCATGACTCTGAATAACTTGTACAACAGACCACGAGTTAATTCTCGGATTAAAGTTAATCTAGAGTTGGGTGATTCGAGAGTTAACTCGCTATTGTACAACTAGCCCAATATGACATAGAAAATTAGCCCAAAAAGGGTCTTTCACCTCAAATACAGGTACAAAAATTTTTTTCTAATACAAAACTGAATATAAACTGCAATTGTTCAAAAGTAATGCATTGTAGGGTAATTAACCTGCTAATTCGGGGTTCATTGAAACTAACGACATTAATAATTTCAAAATATTCGATTGAACACCTAAAAACTAATTTTTCACTGGGCAATTTTCATTGCGATGTTTGTTTTCTTGACTGAAAAAAATTCTATTGGCGTATTCAAGATTAGAGAAGCCATTTTGTTGTATTTTTTTAAAGAACGAAGAATATCGATGCGACCTGCAACTTTTCAAACCACTCGTAGGTGGTACTTAATAGTATCAGATCCAGATTCTAACTGAACCGAGGATATGCGTAGAAACGCAAATAAAACTTTTTCAGATCTAGACCCAGGTCCTGCATCGCCTTCAACGAGTAAAGATGACGAAAACCCAATTTTTTCCGATACCACTTTGAGTACTGATAACTCCACTCCCTCCACTTTGAGTTACGGGCACAAAATTTTTATACAGTGGGGTTCCAACTCAAAATCAGCCACCTTCGTGAATATGGTCAAAATTCGAAGCATGTTTTTCTTTCGATACACTTTTAAAACTTCGGGGTCAGGTCGGCATGGGTTGAATTTATTTGTTCGAGCCAAAATATTTTGGAGTCGGGAGGGGGGGTGGAGGGGAGGAAGTCCGGTGAAACAGTGGAAAATTTTTTTCGGAACACAAGAAATAGCACCCTAGTACAGATAGATGGTAGATATTAGAGCGAATAGATGAAACTCCCCAAAAGCACATCTAGGACCCCTACTAAATCAACATATCAAATTTCAATCTCTTAACTCAATTTGGAGGGGAAATATGCGTGTCACAAATTCGAAAAATAAGAAAACTCGATCAAAAAGCTGCATTTCTGGTGTTGCGGGGGGGGGGGGGTGCACATGAGATATTTAAATCTTAAAAAAACAAAACACGTATAGGTCCTCTATCTACATATCAAAATTCAGCTTACTAGCTCAGTTTTCACAAACTCTACAAATGAAGAAAGCCGACCAAAAATCTACATTTTCGATGTTGTGAGAAGGGGGGGGGGGGGGGCACAATAGATGAAAGTTTTAACCCTCAAAAAAGCACATATGGGACCTCTACTAAATCTGTATTCCACATTTTTACTACTTAGCTCAATTTAGTATTATCGAAGTCAAAAAAGGAACCTCCCCTCCTTCCATATTTCCCTCTCTAACTGACCTAGGAAGTTAATTCTTGGTAACGTTATACAACTATGAATTCTCTATAGATTGGCTCAAAATTAAATAATTTTTGCAGTTTTTTGCCCTTCTGCACCCCCCCCCCCCACCTCCTCCAAGAAATTTGTACGCAACTGAATTTAGTTCCGAGATCATCCTCACTCATGAATATCAAATCTTCTTCCAATCCTAACCTATGGCCCAAATTTGACTGATTTTTATTGGTATTGAGCTGATCAAATGACTTTTACTTGGCGGGGAGGGGAACAAGAATGCACGTTTGACGTGGCTAAAAATGGTCTTAATGGTCATCCAGGACCGCAAAACGTATTTCATTGATACGACCCCCCCCCCCTCTGTCAAGCGTAAGTCGATAGCTTGTAATAGCCTAATTTTTATTAACAATACGACATACTTGGAAAATCAGGCTAAAAAATGACCCCAATTAATACCATAATATTGCAATATAAATAAGTAAATGATAATAAAAATTAACACGTACTTATTCTGTAGTAAGATCATTTCACACCAATCGGTCGGATACACAGGCCTGGAGATTAGATCTTTAAATACCATTAATATCTCCATTAGAAAATCCAGCAAATCTGATCTGGTTACAAAATGGCTGATATAAGCTTCAAAATGCTGAAGCGACATTTGACGATAGATCGAAATCATTATCGAGGCTAGATTACCCTGTTGAAAACAACAACAAAAATAATTACGTATAAGTATGCATTTTATCTTGAAATTAATGCGTTCATTCGTTTCATTGTAATCAGCTTCGTATGAGTATGTTTAAATCGACGTAATTACATATGTATGTATTTTTATTATCAGTAACACCAAACTGATACCGAGTGGTCTTATTAACGATAAGGAACATAATTAGATACTCGTTTCGATGATAATGATGAGAAAATAAAATGAAATATGTAGCGCATCGTCGTGATTTTCATCTCGCTCTCTCCTTCACTTATCGTTTATCTGGTACAACGGTCGATTAATTACGAGTAAAATATGTTTAGTAATTGGTTTGGCGTTCGATTGGGTTATTCTTCTTTCTGAGTGCACTTCCGAAACATTGTTCCCTTCCTATCCCCTACTACCATGTATTACACTATACGTACAGCTCTGCGATTCATCGCAAAAAATGTTGCTTGGTCTGGTGAGTCATCGGTCATTTGATCATTTATCGAGAAACGTTAATGCTAATGCGTAGTGGAATGTGGATTGAGAATATGGAGCGATGATGAACGATGAAATACAAACAAACATAATACTGTAGCGTAGCTGTAAACTCCGGGATTTTCCCATTTTCTAATACAGTGTTGCCAGGAAATTATTATTAATTTATTTTTCAAAAATTTAGCTACGAAATTACCGATTTACAAATTCTTGACTGGTTTAAAAACGCAATCGAAATTATTAAATTTTCTTACGTTTACGTGTCGATTTTTCAATATTTATCATAAAATTCTTGCAAATTTCTAATAAATTTGGTGCAATTTTTGAGAATATTAATTAATTTCTTTGCACAATTTTCAACACTTTTTTTCGATTTTTCCTCACATTTCAGGATAATTTTCACAGCTTATAATAATTTTTCGTGCTTTTGTCAAGTTTCCTTTATTTTTTATGGATTTTTGCCACTTTTTCCCCATTTCTGATAAACTGTTCTCAAACATATACTTTCCACCCATTTTACTCAGATTTTAGTACAATTTCCAACCATTATTTTTTTCATCAACTTTTTTTTTACTTTTTTCCCATTTTAGTCAATTTTTACCCAATTTTTGATAACTTTAATAACGATTTTCTATCATAATTTGGGTCGATTTTCATCCATTTGCGTCAAATTTATACCAAATTTCAATGACTTTCAAAGATTTTATCCATAATTTAGGTCAATTTTTAGCCGATTTTTTAGATTTTTTCGTTGCTTTTTAATCAATTTTCTTCAAGGTTTATTCATTTTAGTCAATTTTTTACGCATTTTTTTTTTTTTTTGATAACTTCAGTAACGATATAATTTACAATTTCAGTCAATTTTCATTCATTTTTGCCAAATTTTTATGACATTCAACGATTTTATCGGTAATCTCGATCAATTTTCATCCACTTTTCAATATTTTTCGTGATTTTTGATTAATTTTCAACAATTATTAAACCATTTTTATCAAATTTTCAACTTATTTTTGATGATTTTATTCATAATTTAGGTCATTTTTCACTTATCATTTCAGATTGTTTATGACTCTTGATAAATATTCACAAATTTTCACCTCATGTTTGACGATTTTCTACGTTTTTTTTCCATAATATAAGTAAATTTTTGCCCCGTTTTCAACATTTTTTCATAATTTTTGATCGATTTCCTACACTTTTTACCAATTTTTTTATTCAAATATCTAATTGATTTTGAACGATTTTCTTCATGTTTCAGATCAGTTTTTATAAGATTTCAATAAATTTTTGACCGTATTCCACAATTTTTTCATTTTCCATAATTTAGGTCAATTTTAACTTTTTTTTTCAGAATTTTTACCAAATTTTTGACGATTTTTATCACATTTTAGATTAATTTGCAGTCATTTATCAACATTTTTCGAGATTTTTGACCATTTTCCATAAAATTTTTCCAACCTTTAATAATTTTCAATGATTTTTATCACATTTCAAATCAATTTTCACTCATTTTTCAACATTTTTCATGATTTTTGACAATTTTTCATAAATTGTTTTTTTTCAATTTTTAATGATTTTCAATAATTTTTTTCATATTTTGTCTGTTTTAACCCTTTTTTTTTTTTTTGAAATTTAACCTTTTTTCGATAATTCTTATCACACTTCAGATCAATTTTCAGTCATTTATCAACAATTTTCATAATTTTTGACCATTTTTCATAATTTTTTTCCCAATTTTTAATGATTTTCACTAATTTCTTTAATAATTTGTATTAGTTTTTACTTGTCTTTAAAAATTTTTACATAACTTTCGATGATTTCAAAGGGTTTCTTTCAAATTTTAATTCAGTTTTCACTCATTTTTCAACATTTTTTCATGATTTTTGATTAGTTTTCTGCTTTTTTTACTCATTTTTTTTTTCAAATTTGTACCTAATTTTCGATGATTTTAAACAATTTTTCTCATATTTTACGTCATTTTAATTTTTCTTATGATTTTTGGTGAATTTTTACAGAATTTTACTTAATTTTCGACAATTTTCATCATACTTTAGATCAATTTTCAATCCTTTTTCAACATTTTTCCATGATTTTGCATTTTTTACCCATTTTTTTTTTTCAAATTCGTACTCAATTTTCGACGATTTTGAACGATTTTTCTCATATTTTACGCCATTTTCACTCAATTTACTTTTTTTTTTTTTTTTGATTTTTGATGAATTTTTGATGAATTCTTACTGAACTTTACTTACTTTACGACGATTTTCTTCATAATTTCCAACCATTATTCAAAATTTCTCCATAACTTTTTAATTATTTTTTTCGAATTGTTACCCGATTTTTGATGGTTTTTATAATATTTTAGAACAGTTTCCTGTGCTTTTCCAACATTTTTCATGATTTCTGTGCATTTTCAATAACATTTTTTTCTAATTTTTGATGATTTTCAATGATTTTTTCCATAATTTAGATACATTTTTGCCCCTTTTTCAACATTTTTTGAATCAATTTTCCACATTTTTTACCAATTTTTTTCAAATTATTACCTGATTTTCGAAAATTTTCAATGATTTTTTCATGATTTTCTTCCTATTTCAGGTCTGTTTTCATACAATTTTATCAAATTTTTGATGGTTTCCAACGATTTTCTCCATATTTTAAGTCAATTTTCACCCACTTTTCAACTTTTTTCTATGATTTTTGATCAATTTTCCGCACTTTCTACATCCATTACCTGCAGTTTTTCCTTAAAAGGGAAAAATGTATGAAAGTTTTTCGTCCTTTTTGGTAAATTTTTTCAATATTTACACGCATTTTTTCCGCTTTTTAACTCAGTTTCCGGCATTCTATAAATTTTTTCAGCAACTTTCCAAGCATTTCTCGGTACTTTTCTTCACAATAAATTTTCATAACTTCTGAATACTTTTTTGTAAATTTTTCATACTTTTTTTTCACATATTTTTGTCAAATTTTAGGTGTTTTTCTGATTTTTAGGGGCTCTTTTCAAAAATTTCTATCAATAAAAAACACATCCAGTCATGAAAAATGGTAAATTTTTATCCATTGGGCATTTCTGAATAAGAATGGTGGTTTTAGAAGCACTTTCAACGTTTAAATTTAAATTTCTTTACCACCCATGAATTTTGAAAAAAAAAATACATCATATTAATAAATTTTAAATGTCATTGCACGTTCTACGGTTACTTATAAGAATTACTCGTAATTAAACATTTTTACAGTTATTACCATAATTGTTTGTAATGATAACGGTAATTAATGTGTTTCTAGGTCTTTTCGACAATTTTTTCATTCAATAAATACTTGATAAACTAATTTCAAAATTATTACGAGAAACGTAACGTTAATCACTTGTAATTCACCACGTCATATTTGATAATTTACAGTAAATACCAGTAAAATAGAGCCGAATAGGCAAATACTGCACTTTGGGTATGGTAATTGCCGGTAATTACCGTCAATACTGGTAACACTGATAACACCATTACATAAATTGGTAATATTACCAGGTAATTAGGTCGATTCTAATTCTAACCGAATATTGATAATAATATTTAAATATTAAAAATAAATATTTTAAGATGCAAACTTACCACTAACGAGTTATCGCGATCCATTCGTATTGTAGTTTGAATTACGGTACGTAAAATGATCAACATAATTTTCTTAATATCATCGACTGAGTGTCCGGATTCAGGTTTGAACAACAGATCCATAATATCGCTCAATATTTTAATACATAATTCCAGCTGCAATAGTAAAAATATCACTCAGCATGGTTCGGCTATAAACAAGGCTTCTTAGGAATTTGAATGCAATTACGAGTACACTATTGAACCTCGTACGATGAAACCTTTTTTTTTTTTTTGCCTTTTCAAACAATTCCTCATACCAAGGGTTATTTTTTACACATTAGAATTAATTTCTATTTACAAGAATTTTCGATACAATAATAATATATTTAAAATGAACACACTCTGCGCGAACAGGCTTCGGTTATTAAACGACGTTATTTTTGTAGTTATTCTTACTTGTGAAATATTTTCATCGGGCGGTTGTAAATCAAAACCGCTGGCTCCCAACACCTTGGCGATTTTCGCAACGGATTTCGATTTATTGCGTCTATGTTCGGCGCTCATAATACCCTGTGAAATGCATTAATTCTCAAAACTACCGTACTTTAATGCCCGCAATATTAAAACAAAAGAAAAATGAAAAATGAAAAAAAAAAAGTCACCAATATATAAGCGAGTTAAATCTACGTAAAGTAATTATAAGCTTCGAAAATTTTTAATAGCACAATAGCTACAAAACGGTATTTTTCACTACCTGTCGAAATAATTTTGAAATATGCATTAGTAGGGGAACTTTTAGAGCTCATTTCAATTGCCAGATCTTCAACTGATGATTTTTCTGGATTGTGGTCTCGAAAAGGATATCAGAAATAATAATCTATCATATTTTTGGAAATAAAACCATAATGAGAATATTAAGTCTTTACGGCCAGTAAAACAGAAAAAGGAATACATAATTTTTAGAGCCAAAATCAGACCCCGAATATTAAATTTAAATAAAATTTGAAATACTGTTCGATAAAAATTATAACGGGAATTAAAAAACAAAACAATGAAGAAAAAGGAATTTTTGAACTATCCAGTAAGTGGTAAGTACTCGAAAAGTTATACAGGGTGTTTCGCTTTGATAGTACTTCCTTCTTCCTTCATACCATATGTAAAGCAACTCAAGTTGGACGTATGTATAATGTTTTGCCTATCTTAATCACTGCAAAGGCAAAGATACACGGATCTGAAATTTTTTTTAGCATGGATATGTCTTGGGGATGGGGTCATTTTGTGAAAACGTAATTTTTTGATTTTTGATTTAAAGTTTCAAAAAAATAAAAAAAATTAAATGAAAAAATAAAAACAATTAAGAAATTAATTTAAAAAAAAAATGTTCACAAAAATTTCAAATAAAAAACGAAGAAAAAAAATTTCAAATAAAACATGGAAAAATTACAAATTGAAAAAATTAAAAAATTAAATTTTAATTTTTTGATCAAAAACTTGCGATGAAAGATGATTATAAATGATTTTTGCATTTCATGTAAAAATACTGACATGGATATTTGACTGATCCATGATCTGGAATTTTTTCCTAAAAAGGAAAATTGCTTAAATTTTTTTCTGAAAAAGCAGGGTCATTTTTAAAAATTCCCAACTTTTAATACAAAAATGCTAGAGACGTCTAGTTTGGACAAAATATAACCTATGATTAGTGTAGTATTTTCATCAAAAAAATTGAAAGTAAACATTGAATAGTTCTTGAGATATTGTAAGAAAAAACACTAAAAGGGTATTCCAATTTCCCACATAAAAAATTTTTACAAACGTCGTTGAGTATCACTAAAAAATTTTTAGACTCAAAAAAATTTCCCCTTCTTGACACTCTTTCGGAGTACTTATCGAAAAATATGCCTTTTTCGGAAAAAAAAATCCGGCAACGTGAAGAGGAATAATGGGTCTATCAATATTAATTTTTCCAAAGTTTTCCATCCTTTGGAGGCAAACCCAGGTTATTACAATCCATCGCTCAACGGCGGATGAGGGAAGGGGGTATCAACAAAATCCGTTTCGGGGTCCTAGAAAACCATTAAGACAATTTGTAGCCATGTTAGACACTTATTTTTATTATCACTTTTTTTACGAACATTAAAATTATTTACTGCGCTCGATACCGACCAAAATCGCTCCAATTCGGTCAATCAGCTCAGTTTGGCGGCAGATTAGATATATGTGAGGGGCATGAACTTGGGTTAAAATTCAGTTATGCCCCAATTTGAGGAAGGGGGGGTGCTGAGGGGTCAAAAACGCAAAAATTGTCCCTTTCTAAGCCAATTGATAGAGAATTAGAACTTGTATAACATATCCAAAAATCAACCTCTGAAGTCAATTAGGAGGAGTTTCACCCTTTTTTGATTTTTAAAGAGGACTATTCCTCCCCTACCTTCCCACCAAATTGAGCTAAGAAGTTAAAATTTGGTGTAGATTTTGTATAGGTCGTAGATGTGCCTTTTGCTGGTTCCGACTTTTTTTAGTTCCATTGCACCCCCTCACAACCCCAAAAAGTGGTTTTTTCATGGGGTTTTCTCATTTTTCTTATTTTTTGAGTTTGTTTCTCGCATAACTCGCCTCCAAGTTGAGCTAGGAACTTGAAATTAGGCAGGTATATTTAGTGTGTGTCCTAGATGCACATTATGGGGATCCCAACTTTTCACTTCCATTTCACCCCCTCACAGCCCTAAAAAATAGTTTTTTGGTCGTTTTTTATTATGTTTTGAGTTTGTTCCTTACACAACTCCCCTCCTAATTGAGTCAGAAACTTGAAATGAGCTATGTACATATAGTAGGGGCTCTAGATATGCCTTTTGTGGGACCCGACTTTTCAGCCCCATTGCACCCCTCACAGCCCTGAATAATTTGATAGATTTCTCTAATTTTTAAAGTTTGTTTCTCGCATAACTCCCCTCCAATTTGGGCTAGGAAGTTGAAAATAGGTATGCGCCCCGTCTGTAGGGGCCCTTGGTGTGCCTTTTGGGGGATTCACATCGCTTTGCAATGCTTTTTTTCAATTCTCGTGATTGTAAGATGTCACGAAAATCACTACTGAAAAATAGTACAAAATTTCATTTCTTGCCCAAAACTTCGAAATAATTTGAAAAAAATTTAATCATGCCAATTGGTGGGAGGACCTTTATTACTTTAAGTAAACATTTCTAATCGGATACTTATAAGAGCTTTTTCAAAAGTTAAGGCCAAAAGTTTGAAATTTATTGCGCAATTTTAATGTTTTCTCTTACATTATTCGAAATATCTCACGAACCACTCGACTTTTATTTTCATTTTTTTTTTTTTTTACTGGAAATAGTACCACATATACGGCGTTCCAATTTGGCGCAAACCGCACATTTTTAGCATTTTTAGATAAAAATTTAGAAATTTTTAAAAATAACCTCAGATTTTTAGGGAAAATGAATTTCAGATCGCTTCATATTTGCCTCTGCTATGAGTAGGTTGGGTAAACCATTATACATACGTCCAATGTGAGTTACTCTACTTGTGGTATGAAGGGAGTACTATTCGAAGTGAAACACTCTGTACATATACTTCCCATTAGACAGCATATCAAGCCATTTATCCTTCGACCATGGAAAAAAAAAAAAAAAATCATCATACCATTCACAAAATGGTCAGCTTATTGAGCAATTTTACGTACAATTTAATCTCGAAAATGATGTTTGAATAAAACTATCTGGCCAACAAATCATTAACGAAACAGAGAGCAAATGACCCAAAACAAATTCACGTACCAAAACCAACATAGACATGAAAAATAGCGTAAAAATTACCTCATCCCATTTTCAGTAATATAGCTAAATAGAAAAACAAATAATAATGATAATTAAAAGGAAATTACATCGATACCATGCAAATGAGTCATTTTTTAAAAATCAAATATTAACACGCGTCACGGTAGCATTCAAACAAAGCATTTATACAAACAGCCTTATTGCAAATGAAGCACATAATCAAACGATTAATGCGAATAATAAAATGAGAAAAACAAGATAACACTGCATGCGAAAAGAATTTTTAATGCGAAAGGGTAGGTAGCATCCATGATGCAGCTTCTTTGCCAAGGTGTTGCGATAGAGCCGATGAATGAAATCGTATTACACGTAGAATACATACAAAACACATATACATTTATGTAAGTAATGGGAAAATCACACGTGAGAAAAAAAAACAACAACAACAAAACAACAAACGAACGAAAAAAATTACACGCAACACGTGATCCGTCTACGTAAATTAAGTACCAAGTGTTTTGTGTAGATGAAGAAAAAAAAAAAAGCAAGCTAAGTACATATTTTCTCGTCTACAGAGTGCGTTCAAAAGTGCCAAATAAATTATAATACAATACACTACACTAAGCGAATAAACAACAACACACGAGACATTAATCACGGAAAAAATATCAAATAAATACATCGAAACAAATAATCGTACAAATATTCATCTTCGACTTACCAGTATACATCTATATAGCCATGCAAAACAATCCCAAAGCGAGATTAACGACAAACATTATTACAAAAAATCAATACAATTAGGTGACACATCAGAATAAAAATTCAACAACTTGTTTCACAGAGGATACTGTAAGCAGAATCCTCTTCGTTACACGTATTATTGGATTTTTTTTACAAGTCAGCAGAATTTCTATTGGTACCTTGGTACTCTAGATATTAATCGAATTCACCTACCTCGTCAGAATTTTCCAATAAATGTTTCACCATCGGTAGTATATGTGTAAGGAGAACTTTTCGACATTCTGGTATTAGAAATAGAGGACTATGAATGATATCGTCAATGGTCATCATTTTCTGCTTAGCTAACCGGTTACCAGGCAAATTACTTATTATCTTGACCAAAAGGGCGCTAATTAGGAATATAACGCGTGGATTATATGAGAGAACATTCAATACGAAAATTCACAATATAATCGAATTATTACAAAAATAAGTTTTCGTTCGTACCAAATACGTATCAAGAGCAATTGGACATCGGATCATTAAACTAGAAGGCATTTAGAAGAAAAAAAAAAAACAAGCATTGCAATGCGTAGTTTTTTGAAAGTAACTTCCTAAAATAAAAGAAATATGTAAATTTTCCATTTGTAGGGGAGAAAAAAGATGCACACTGGAATGTTTTTTTTTTTTTTTTTTAGTAGTGGTAATGATACATACACACAGGTTGATATTGGAATGAATATTTGAAACCCCGAAAAAGCACATTTGGAACAACTAGTAAATTTACAAGCCAAATTTCAACTTCGTAGCACAACTTGGAGGGGAGATATGCGTAAAACAAACTCCAAAAATAAGAAAACCCGACGAAAAAAACTTCGTTTTGGGCCTGTGAGAGAGTGCAATGTGTAAACTCCCCAAAAGTCACATTCGGGACTTCTACTAAATCTACATGACAAATTTTAATCTCTTAGCTCAATTTGCAGAGGGTTTTATTCTCTATTGATATTTGAAAACAATTTTTTTCGATATTTTAGCCGACTCAGCACCCCCTTCCCAAAATTTGTGAATAACTTGATCTCGATCCAAGATTATTTCCGCTCAAAAGTATCAAATCCACCGCCAATCTAAGCCTACGGCTCAAATTTGACCGATTTTGGGTTGGTATCGAACTGAACAAATGATTTTTAGTTGGCGAGAGGGAGGGGGAGGGGGCAAAATGCAAACAGAAAGGATAGACGGTAACAGCCTGGTTTTCATTGATAATATGACATGAAAAATCAGACTAAAAAACAAGCTTGGGTGCTACTTTTTCTAGCCTCTCTGCCTCTGAGAATCCGTCCTCCTATCTTGGAAATGCACCTATCTCCCCTTTTTTAAAGAGTTCTACAAAAAAAATGTCAAGTAAAAGTTTCTAAATCAGCATATCAGAGAGCCTTTACACTGATACCCATGTCTTGATATTATGTAAATTATGGAATTTCAATTTCTCAGCACCCCCCCCCCTTCCACTATCCCATTTTTGGGGCTGATTTTTGGTCCAAGAGCTATATAGCTTTATAATTTCTTCACAGAATATTCTAAATCTGAAATAATAGCATAGTAATACCAACTTACAGATTTTATAGGATTTCAATTTTTGAACCTCCCCTTATGGCTTCCTATAGGGGTCGAACAACTAAATACTTTGGTAAAGCCGAAACAGCACATTTAAAGTCTCGAATAATGACACTCATGTTCAAATTTCTATACGATTTCGAATTTTGAACACCCCCCCCCCCCCTTTGGAAAGCCCAATTCGGATCCAGGGTTAAAACTGCAGTAAAAATAGCATTGAGCACCCAAAAAAGTCTCAACATGAAACACATTTGATCTTCAGCTGCCTGGACTTTATGTCTGCCGCGCACTAGCTTCACTTATTCAGTCAATGAGAAATTTTCTAATATTACTCCTCCCCCCCCCCCTCCCCCGAATGATCACATAAGAAAAAAAAATAAAAAGGACGAAAATGTTCATCTTTTAATGCTCTACAACATTTGTCTGAACCAATCTTTCGAATTTTGTATTGTTTCCCAGCTATACTCGGAGAAAGTCGCGACTATTTCAACATTGGGCCCGAAAGGAGGGAAAGCAATATTTTTAATTAGAGCATTTCATAATGAACAACAATCTCATTGCATTTTGATGGTTACAAATCTTTTCTCAACCAACTGCTGATAAAATTCAACTTGAAACAAGGTCAGTTAGACCCAAAAAGGGGGCGACTGTTTTTCATACATCGTATATCTTTGGACTTATTGGGAAAAGATTTGCTTTAAAAAGAAAAAATCCCAAAATTGTCATTTTTCATTACCCTTTTATCGAGTTAGGGTAGGAGTTTTGAAAAAAAATGAAGAATCTACTAGCAGATAGAGAATTCAGTGCAAAATATTTTTACTGCCTTGCATTTTTTTTTTATTACAAAAGCTTCCGTGACCTGCTCCCGACATTATATCCACCTCTGAAGGTGGAATTTTTTCTCCCTTGTAACTGGCACCATAATCAATAATATTCCAAAATTCAGCTATCTGTGATTTTGGTGAGGGTCAAAACCTTATTTGACTGAACTAAATGTTAAGTTATTAAAAATTACTTATTTCTGCATGTCCTAGCTCCCTCCCACACCTCCTAGAGAAAAAGACAAAAGTGTAAAAATATTCGTCTTTTGGTGCTCTACAACTTTTGTTTCAACATTTATTTTGTAAGTGTTTTTTTTTTGAGAAGTTTTGATCGAAAACCCAAAATTTGAATCCCCCTTACCTCCCACCCCAAGAAAGTGTGCTAAATATGTGTGGATTTTTGTCATGTATAGGAATATCGAGATACATACTACACAGGACCTATATACGAAATTTTCACTTTCTGTAAATTTTAATCGTGTTCTAGCCAGAAAAGCCCATTCAATTGTTACAAATGAAATTTCTATAATCACCAAAAATGCAAAGAATCCTTCAAGAAAAAATTTTCACTTAAATTTTTTTTTTGTAAAACCAGTAGAAGGGGAGATACGTGTATTCCTCTAAGAAAAGGTTGGTAGATCCTTAGAGGGGAGGAGGCTAGAAAAATAGCATATAAGCTATTTTTTGCTAAATACATTCTAGATTAAGAATCAGTCGTCAAATTGCTTTTCACATACTGAACGAACGGATGTAGTAAGTAACTCGACTGTACTATCGAATACAAAAGCTCCAAAATACCTTAGTTTAACCGGAGAAAATACTGTCAATATGTCGGGTATAGTTGATGGTAAATATTTGAGACAAGCAGCTTGTATCAGTAAAGTGGCATCGGTTGAATCTGTTCTCTGCCCCATCATCGCGGCGATATTTTCCAATAATGTGGTCATCGATCCTTCAAATTTCTCCAGTTCTCGATCTTCGTTTAGCCTGATCGAGTAAAAAATCGAATACAATTGTTTATATTTAAACGAACTGGTTATCTTCACAGAGGTAAAAAGAAGATGACAAAATCTCACTGTGCGAATAAATATCGAGATCGAGTGATAAATTTCATGATATACTTCAACGATTTCATCGTTTTCAACATCGTATCCTTCTCGATACTGGTAACATCTTTGACACATTGCTCCAACACAGTAATCAATTTGCTGCGAATGATTTAAAAAAATTTATACATATATACGAGAGAAAAAAAATAGAAAATTCAACAGTAAACTTAAAATCGATGTTTTTGAACTTACTCGTGAGCTAAAGTGGCACTAAAACTTTCCTGGATATATAAATCTAATACTGGTTGAAAATGTTGATATTTCCGATCGAGAATTAATTCAATAACGTAAAGCTGAAAAAACACAAGATTTTTAAAAAGCTCATTTTTTTAGAGTAGCGAGAAGTAAATTATATCAAAAAATTCACCGAGTTTAATATTTTCAAGAAAATTACCAAAAAATTAAGCATAGAAAGGGAGCGAAATCCTATTAAAAATCAATATACCAAATTTCAACTTCCTAACTGAATTTGAAGGGAAGTTATATGAGGAATAAATTCAAAAAATAAGAAAAATCGACCAAAAACAACATTTTTATTCCTGTAAGAGGCTGCAATGAGGCTGAAAAGTCGGCATCTTCAAAAGGCACATTTAATGCCCCTACTAAATCTACATGCCAAATTTAAACTTCCTAGCTCAATTTAGAGAGGTAATAGGAGAGAAACAGCCCTTCTTCAAGTTCAAAAAGAGGCAAAGCTTCATATCTCCTCTTCTAATTGACCCAGGGAGCTGATTTTTGGATATGCAATACAACTTTGGATTCTCTATCGATTGGCTCAATAAGGAACAATTTTAACTCGACGTCATCTCTACCCCAGGATGTCAAATCGCACTCCAATCTACGCCTACTCCCCAAATTTAATTGATTTTGGTTTGTATTAAACTGAGCAAATAATTTTTCAATTTCGTTGGTGAGGGGGGAGGGGGGTGGAATAAATAAAAATCTGACATGACCAAAAATGATCGCAAAGATTTTCTAAGACCTCAAAACGAATTTTGTTGATATCCTCCCCCCAATCATTCGCCGAAGGTCGATAGACTGCAATAGCCTGGTTTTCATTGACAATATGACAAATAAAATCTGCCTAAAAATACGTACCAAACATTCAAAAACTTTTTTATCGTATTCGTTCGAATCGGAATTCAACATTAAAATATTGAACAACGTATCCAAGACATCTTGTAAAAACTTGACCACTTCTTCGCCATCTACTTTCATTAACGCTGATAAATTTAATGCAATACGGCTAGGATCACTGGTCCAATTCAACAATCCGAGTAAATCGACTACGAGACAGAAACTAATAAATTATTTCGTTCATGTAGAAGATTCATCAACTTCAGATAATAATTACCATTTTGGGTAAGCTTCGTGGAACACACTTTAGTTTGAATGATGAAAAAATCTTTATTACATAATGTCAATCCAGGCATTGTAGTTTTGACCCCCTCTAATAATTCGGTTTTCGTCGATGCCAACTCTAAATACGCGATATCGATTGGCTCGTATTTTTTTTGATCCACCTTCGAAGTAAAGAAAATAAAAATTACGTAGATATCATCATTATTCGTGTTGGTACGGAAATCGGCGAAAGTACCCACTTTGTACACCAATAAATCGTGAAATTCATCTTTCAAGGTAGTTCCATTCTCTTGCATGAGTCTTACAAACGACATAGCGAATGGTTTCTCATTCTTTTCTTTGTTTTCATTCTTCGATGATCTATCGAACACAAAAAATTTGTACGATTAATCGAGATTTTCGCGATAATTCCGAGATTTACGAATAAAACTCACAAGAACGTTATAGTTTTCTGTTTCTGATCGGCAACGTACCTATGCTTAAATATAAACTTCAAATGGCATCCTTTGAATTCTTCGATAGACACGACAACTTTGAACGTTTCATACCATCGAGGTTTATCTTCGTGATAGTATACAACCGAATGATACTCAGTCTGCGGTTCGGTACCCGAACCTAATATAATACCACCCTAAAAGAAAAACCCGTCGTTGAGTTCAAAATATCAGTATCAGGTTCATTTAGGTAAAAATAAAAACACAATTAAAAATACCTGTAAAGGAACGCCTTTTTCATTACAAACAGTAACAACGACTTCGATATTTTTATCGGATGATTTAGTGCCTTTGGAGAATTCACCGTTGACTAAAGTCAAATAGAGATCATTTCGTACATCTCCGGGTAATATAACCTCAGGAAAGCCCATTTTACGTACGACGGCGATATTACCAAATACTAAGTGAGGATTTTCTTCGTGTACCTTTTAAAAATTACGATTAAAATATATTTATGTCGACGAAGCAATAATATCAGAGTAAAATATTATGTACTTGTTTCAAGTCAGCTTGTAATAATTTAAAATTCACCACTACTCCTTGTTTATTGTCTTTAAGAGGGAATTCTTTCAGATTAAAGCATTTCTTTAGCGTATTATCGAGAGTATCTTTTTCGCAACTGAAATAAATCCACAATTAGATGGCGTTTCGAAGTAAACTATACATGCACACCGTCTAATTAGACTCGTACATGTTTACTATTATTTTAACAAAGCCAACTCACGGCAACAATGGTAAAAAATGATGCTTATCTTCATCCGGTTCGATAGCATTTTTAAAATACGGTGATAAATTATAACAAGCGACCGCGTACGGTCGTCTAACGGTGTACAAATCACTGGTGCCAATTTTAGTATTATTTTTGCTATTGATGTCAGCTTCCATAGCTCCGTTTCTTATCACATAACAGACTAGATAAACTTTTTCAAGACTTAAATCTCGGATCCCTAAATCCTAAAAAAAAAAAAAAAAAAATAGAACGTAATCTCGTTACTGAAAATATGAAATATGGGGCTAAATTTACGGTACGATAGACTTACAATAAATAAAGCTCTAAAATTATGGTATTTCTCGGTATCGGACTGTACCATTTCTCGAGTACACTTGATAACGTAATTCTCGGAAAATGGTTTCGACGATTTCTGATCGTAGAGTGTAATCAATAGCTCGATGTCTTCCATCGGTTTACAAATCAATTTACGTACAGATAAGTAAAATGTATAAGAGTGAGATTGATTAGTGACTTGTTGACTAACGCTGTTTTGTATTTCACACTAAAGAATAAAAAAACTCATTAATCAGTCGTGATCTAAGTATTAATCAGCTTAGAATATGGTACGTGATCTTGATTTACCGCCGGAGTTAATATCCGTTGCGTTGCTATCTCGTGATGACGATAAAGTTCAATAACTGATGTACTATCTGGATTTAAAATGTTTCCTTGGTCATCTCGTACAACCATATCTAACCCGAGAATTCTATTGAAAAAAACGTATTAACAGTATTATTCTTAGAAGAGAACAAATTATACGATATCTTACGTTACACTTACTTATTTCCTACATCTATATACCATGTGACTAGTCTTTTCACTTCTTTTAATTCATCTACTGGTAACGTACCAGAAAGTATCTTAATACGTAGCCTTATCAATTCGTACATTTTATTTTCTATCGTTTTAAAGTGCGGATTGTTCGTCTACGACATTAAAAATTAATAGTAAAATCAGCACATAAACGATGGCGAAATTTTAACTTAAGTTAGAAAACACCACTCACAATATATAATTTTTTCCATATAGCGCCCCATTCTCTCAAAACGGAAGTAACTTCCGAAACGATATGCGGTTGACTACTGTACATGTAATTGCCACTGGATAAGCTGAATAAGCAAGCTTGAAATTATTAACGAGCTCTATACGTAAATCGATAATCAAATAGTTTAAACTTACCAGGCTGTATCTTTGTA
Source organism: Ferrisia virgata (assembly GCA_900060175.1). Lineage (NCBI taxonomy): Eukaryota > Metazoa > Arthropoda > Insecta > Hemiptera > Pseudococcidae > Ferrisia > Ferrisia virgata. Next base: position 18,145 of record FIZR01030323.1, read on the forward strand.
CGAAGGATCCATTATATGGATAAAAGATCTCGGAAAAATACCAAAAACCGATTTGTTTTTACCCGTGTAACCGTAGTACCAGTCTTCGCATTCCTGTAGGATACGAACGCATTCTCCAACTGTGAGTTTAATTCGGAATTCTCCCACTTCCTGATAGTTATGTATGGCTGTAATATAAAACAAAACGTAAATTAGGCCATTTAAATTTACACCGTTACGAAACTGAGGAAATTTTTTACAATAAAATCATGTTGCTAGTATTATAAGTTGATTTGTATGATCAGAATTTTTAGTATTTTTAAATAACATTCAATAACTTATAAATCGTTATATTTCGATAGAATTTGAAAAAGGTGTTACATAATTCGTTACATAGGAGCTTCCGGTATTTCGAACAATTTGCACCCTAAAATGTGTGCCAAACAATTATGGGAATTGTCATCGTTTAATATTTTTTCATGGATAATATTTATTAAGGTCAAATTAATCGTTCATAATACTATACATATGAATAATCGTCTCCGTAATTACGTTCTAGTTGTGAGAATATTTTTTTCATCTGTCTCTACAAATAAAGAAATAGTACAATTAATTACCAGCATCCGAAAACCCCCCCTCGAAATATCAAATTACACGATGATATCATTAACCAACGTTTATCTACTTCAAACGGGCAATTTCATCGAAATTAAATGAATAACGACGGGTAACATGTAATGTAATGATGGATCCGATTACCGCAAAATCAATTACGCTGATGAAGTAAAAGAACAACGCCATTATTGTAATAATTTATGAATCACCTCTTGAGAAATAATCAATCTACAGTACAAAACTGTAAATGTTGAAAATTTTACCGAAAAAATTTTGTGGAGCTGTAAGATTATCAACAAGTGTTTCTCAGAAGATACTTAGTTTGTTGTTAATAGAAACTCGGTATAGACTGAAGATGAAATACTATAAAGATCCATAATCATTCTTAAGAGAAATTATTTACAATATTTCAAACAAAAAACCTTTAAAAAATTATTACCAATGCCATAACTTCTTTCCCCTGGCACGGGGTTCCAAGTGTACATTCTCATAGCTGGTGTTTTTTATGGGACAATCGACATAATTCTTTGTGCAATCGTTGATCACAATAGTTAAACAAGTAATTCGTCAATCACTTTCTACATACAAAATGCTTCGGTCTTTTTAAATCACGTTTAAATTAAATAATTTCCATTTTTAATATCGAAAAATCAAAATTTTCTATCAAAAACGAAAACAGAAAGGAAAACATGACGAATAAATCACAGGTAAAATTCAACAAATGACGTCTTCTTTCTACGACTTTCAATTCCACAGATAAAGTGGAACAAGTAGGTTGATGGATAGGTATCGAAACTACTCGCATTTTTTAGTTTCAATTTTTTTTTACATTTCAGCACCAACTTTTTTTTAGAAAAATTAAAATAATCACAAAATGAAAGAACGAAAATAAGTTTGCGTCATGTCCAAAATGTGAACTACAAAATTGAACAATAATGAAATAATCAACAAGGTATTATTTCAACATTTCAAAAAGTTTTACTTTTCAATAAACTAAAATGATATATCTAAACATAACTACACACTGCAAACGTTTAAAAATGGTTAATTGGTAATGGGTGACAATAAAATTATTGCACGATAATATTTGATTATTACTAAAGCAAAAATATCTAAAAAAAAAAAAAAAACATCTGGGATCTATTGGTGTATCATTAAATAACTAACAATTTCTATTCAGGTACCCAAAACAGAAATAAAACATCAAGTATTAAAACTTAACGAGAAATGCAATGAATAAAATTCGAATTAAAAAATAAATAACTTATAAAATTAAGTACAAAAAAAAACTTATAAGTACTTGAAATTCAACCCAATGAACAAACGAACAAATAGCTTAATTATGAGATGGTAATGGTTCACGAAGTATGTAAACCTAAAAATAGGCAGAAATTAAAATCATATTCTAGTCACTCCTCTTATTAACATATTACGACTTACTTAATGAAATTATTCAAGGAAGCAGTTGTACGTAGTTGGCAGGAAACAGACCGTAACTACCATCTGGTGCCAGGCCTTGCCACCAACCTGGGTCAATACGTTCGATATGTGTAATTATATCACCAGGATCGAAAGATATTTCAGTATCGTCGGCTAAAAACAGTAGAATTTTAGCTTAATTCTTTTTAATTCGAAGTAACAAAATTATATAGGCGTTGGAAAACAAAATTACCAGCTTGATAGTCGTACAAGGCTTGAGCTTTTAAGTCAGAATCAATTAACTCGTCGCTGTATATTTCACCATTTTGATCTTGAATATCTATAAATTCATCATATTTAATAAAGTTTAAAAGTTAATCCACATTGAATCAATAGTATTCGCTTACCAATTTTATTTTCTTCCACGTTGATATTAGATATTACTTCAGATTTTAACTCAACAGGTTCTGCGCCATTCATGGTTACTTTATTCTGAAATTCAATTACATACAATTATATTTTGTAAACAAAAAAAAAATGAATTTAATTTACATATATGAATACCTCGAAACTTTCTTCATTCTTATGGCTACCATTCAAGTTATTATTTTGAGAATTACTACGAATATTGCTGATTTCTGAAGGAAAACGTGAAATATTGAATTTGAAAAATAAGTAGCAAAGAATTTTGTGATAATCAAAGATAAATGAAATATTACCGTTATATTGAGCGGAAGACTTTCTTGATGAACTCAGCTGCCCTGCAAAAGTATTCTGTTCAAATACTGCTCTTACATCGGAAGTTCTGCGAGAAATTAATTCTTTAGCTTCCTAAGCAATGAAAAAAATTCGCATAAAAAATATCTCTTGCATAAACACTAATAATTTGAAAAAAAACATACATCTTTCAAACTTTTACTAGTTTCTTGACGAGTATCTTTTGATTTTTCAATTTGTTCTATTTTACTGAAAATATTTGTCGAAGTTTGGATAATTTTTTTAGGACTTTGACATTTTTCTACAACTATTTCTTCTGCAGCTTGTTGCTCTCTTTTTTTCGCATCTTCTACCTGTTGGGAAAAATTATGCATTCGAATAATACAAATTCAAACTTTTAACATAGTAGTAGAAGATTCAACCATACTTCTCTCTTAATTCGCTCTTGTTCTAATTTCAGAACTTCTTCTTGTTTTTTCTTCATTTCTTCCAACTGCCTGCGTTTTTCTCGTTCTTCTTCTTGAGCCCAAAATTTATCTCTTTCTTCTGAATTTATTTCTTTTCTCGGCTCAACTTTTTTATAAGCTGAGTCCTATTTTAAGATGAATTAAATCATGAATAAAATTACTATGTAAAATTTCACACACACAAAGTGTAACACAACAAACCATTTTTTGGAAGCCATCCTTAGATAAATCGAGTCTTTCGTCAAATGAGTACGCAGATGCCGTGAATTTGGATAATTTTTCATTGATGATATCTGTATCGACATCTTCTTCAGTGCGAGCATTTACAGTAAGATGAGTACCTTTTAAAATATTTGAGACATCTCGAATATGATTGGCACATACACCTTTTCTAAAAACCGGTGCTCCTTCCCCTTGCTAACATCGAATCATAATTGAATTATATTTAATTGACTATAATACACAGAGTATATATTTTTTAAATTAAACATACCCAATTGACTAAGACATATTTATTGAGACTCGTTTTTGGGTCGATAACTTTACAAAACGCATACATAACTTTACCGCTATTCAGTTCATCTTTCATCTCATCAATTCCGTTATCTATAATCATACATACAATGAGGAACAATTAAGCACATATATTTAATTTAGCGAACAGAAGCGTTGAAATGATGATGAGTAATGAAATACCGATCTCAGTACTCACTTCCTTTGCCAACAACGGTCAATACATCAGTTAAGCCTTCGTACCCAAAAACAGCCCTGAAATATAACGACAAATATGATTACTTCCATTGCAATTAAGAATATCTTCAAAATTTCATAACATATATACGTGACAGCGTCACCGAGAAAAAAATCAAAGTGAAAATATTAAACAGAAAAACTGAAAATAACTCACCAGTTGGTACTTGTTTTGTCATCAACCACATCTCTCCAGGCATTTAATATTGAAGTACGATTCGTATTCAGATCAACAGACATTTTTAACACTAATATTAAACTACTGAAAGTTTCATAACACCATAAAGTTACTTTTAAAACGAAAACATTTTACAAATTAGGTAATGAGTGTTTGAGTTTATTGCCATTTAAAGTAAAGATAAACGTAGGTGTAAATAAAATGACCCGCGACCCACTGGGCTAATGCCCCCTTCCATGATCGATGTCAATCGATTAATTAATCATTTCACTTTCGAGATGAAGAAATCGATTAGTTAGCATTCCAGAGGAAGAGCTTTTCAAATTTTATATTTTTCATTTTTTTTTAATTAATTTCCGTTTGTTTTTCCCATACTTGTAATGGAAAAAATTTATCAATGTAAACAATTATTTTTTGATGTCCAAATTAAAAAATCGTTCAAAATATACACTAAAATAAAATATGTAAAATTCTTAATTCGATTTTATGAAAAAAAAGCAACACTGTCAACCGAGCAAATATTGTTAGCGATTTTTGTGTTCTTTTGAAGCTTTTTGAAACTTTGGGTGTGGTTTAGGTAACACTGTCCTTGCGAATGTGTTTCTATCAGTAAAAATTTTATCGATTCATTTTCATAAAATGTTATAAATTCGAGTATTTATTTAATTTTATATCAATCTTTAGTGTAATTTTAAAAGATATATCGTGTTAATATGGCAATTCTAAAATTACTGACTGTTTTAGCCACTTTGGGAGTGGCGTATTCGCAAAATGCGCAGGTTCCTGTGCTGATCTGGGGTAATCACAGGAGCATCGACAAAATGACACCAAAAGCGGCTGCTGGTAATATTGAAGATTTGATCATGATACCAGCTGTCGAAGATGATCAAAACACTCACGTATTGATTGGTACGCTCGACAGGCTTTCTATTCCCGACCTGTTTAAAAAATACGAAAATAAAGAAGTGTTCGTAAACGTAAAAAATATGATGGACACGAGTAAATATAAGAACTTTATCCTAGCCAAAGGAAGTGGAAACGTAAACACATCTTTGTCCAACGTACAGAATGTGGTGACATCAAAAGATTCCCGAATACACGTAACAAAAATCACTCCGAAAGGAGAAGATATCACTGAGACACAAAAAATGGCCGATAAAATAATGTATGAAGCTTGTAAGCAACATGCCGCCCAATATAAATCGTACATCTGCGTAATGACTGCTGCATCTGGTAAACCAGAAGGAGATCATGTTCGTATCGCTCGTAGTTTGTTACAGGCCCCCAGCGAAGAATCTAAAGACGTCGCAGATATCTCCCAAAATGTATTTTACGTTAAGGATTTTGCATTAGTGCACACGAAAACGCAACTCATTTTTGAAAATGCGAAATCAACACCTATCACGCAGTATAATTTGACACAAATTGGCCAGGTATGTTCATCGAAAAATTACGTGAAAATATTTATTCAGTTTTTCATTATTACTGATATTTATTCATCTTTCTTTTTCAGCCTACAAGTTCTATTAAAGATAAAATTCTATTCGTATATTTTCAAGATAAGGCCGCCAATTCGCCCAAAATTCGTTTAGCTTTTGCTTTTGAAAATACCAGTTCAACGTGGAGCTTGACAAATATATTATACGGCGATGATCTCAAAACCAGCACACCCTTAGTTCCTTCTATACCGATTTCTACGTCATTTGGTTATTCATTCCATACACCTTCGAAAGTAAAATTTGAAAATACTACCGAAAAAATCAAAATTATTTTCAACTCGTTACAGGTGAAGTAATTTTACTTCAATAATATATTATGTATTTTTTACGATGTAATAATCTAACATGTATATGTTTATTTTAGATTGAATACAATCCGAACAGTTTACCAACGATGAGATTTGATTTAGCCGACGATACGGTTTACTTTTTCACCATTCCAATCCTTAGCGGACTTTTTGTTACCAGTTTATTAGTCACCATTGTATTACTAGGATTATCGATGATTTTTGATATCAAAACTATGGATTTATTCGACGACCCGAAAGGAAAAACTGTTACCATAAACGCTTCCGAATAAATTAACGTTATAGGCATTTTATTATTTTTTTTTATTGTGTTGAAAAGTCAGGTAAAAAGCAGCGGGGTAAAAAAAATTCTAAATAGTTATTTTTAGTTTTTAATTTTAAGTACAATGCGTAAAATACGATTATTAATCCAATCATTAAACTACTTTGTTTTAAAAAGAAACCTAAACACATTCCTGTTTATCTGTTAGTACGAATTTGGTATAACTTAAAAAAAATTGTCATCGTACCAAGTGTCTTTCATAGATGATTGATGTTGAAATCAACACTACTACGCAGTTTCTTAAGTTTTATAAAGCACAAAGTAGTCACAATCCATTTAGATGTTACATTCTATCGTTTAAGTAACTAGTATGTAGACCTTAACGCGATTGGAATTTACTGTATTGTACATAATTAAGTTTGCACATCTTCGATATAAGTTGCTAATTATAAAAACTTCGATTTACGTTTATTTCATTAATGTATATTTCATTTACGGTTCGAATTCATTCTTTGTTTCCTTGTAGAATTATATTGTATTTTAGTAAAAATGTTTCGTTATCTATGTTGGGCTAATTTGTAAATTTTGTCTAGTCCAATTAAAATTATTTCTAAATGTATTTATGTTGTACTTACATGTATTTAATCATCAAATTATATCATTTCTGTTGTCAAAATATTTCTTCATTAATCGTAGAGTGATAAGAAATTATGGGCATATTCCGTATGCAAGATTGGCTATTATTCGCTCGCGAATTTCAAATGTACTTTGTGAAGTAATAAATGCATGAAAATGGTTCAAAATTGAGGTAGACAATTTTCAAGACGTATATAACAAACATACGTACAGATTTTTAAATTGAAGCAAACATATATGAATTGTAAACCTTTTTCGAAATCAGTTAAAATTAGTAAAGTACCATTTTTTTACAAACTTTTGTTGAAATCAATATGGTGAATTCATTGAAACGAATACGTACGATTTTAGATACAGGTATTAAAAATGTTTATTTAACTAAAATATTCGTGCACCATAATGCGACATTTAGTTACGCTCAGCGATGGAAAAACAAGTGAATTTTGTTCACATTCTTATTCTTGTTTCCAGCTTCTCACGAACCCAAATTTTTTTATTCTTGTTGATTTTGTTTATTGTTTTCATTTAGGATTTGTAAACTTTGTTCTCATATGTTCTTGTACTTCTTCATGGTTTTGAAATATACTGTTTTCGTTTTCTATTCTTGTAAGGGATGGGAGAACGAGTGAATTTTGGTTCTCGTTCTTCATAGTTCTTGAAATATAGATCTCATTTTGCTATTTTCTGTTCTTGTTCTTTATTAGAGTTTGTTTGGTTCTTTGTTCTCGTTTTTTTTGGTTTTTGCTCTTCAACTGAACTAACTCAACTCCACAAATGTTGGAAAATTTGACTAAAAGTTGTCAAATCAGTGAAAATATTAATGAAAACGAGAGTAAAAACCTCGGAAAAAATCACTGAAATGCGCTTAAATTGCAACAAATCGAGGAAAATTGAAAAAAAAAAGTAAAAAACGGTAAATAGTTGTTTTCTTTCTTGTTCATTGCAAAGATAGAAAAACAAGTTTTAGTTTTGGTTATTGTTTTCATAATTCAAAATTTTGTTCTTAGTCGTTAGTTATGAGTCATTTTTTCATTTAGGATTGATAAACTTTGCTCTCATTTTGCTTATGTTCTTCACGGTTTTTGAAATATTGTTCTCATTTTCTGTTCTTGTTGGTTTCTGCTCTTCAACTCAAACCCCCAAATTTTAGAAAATTAACAAATCAAGGAATTATCTGCTAAAATTTAAAAAAAAGAAAAAATGAAAAAAAGAACGAAAAATAGTTGTTCTGGTTCTTATTCTTGCTCTTTCAAATGAATTTTCAACGTTTTTTTCTTGTTCTTCAGAAATGGTAAAATTGTTTTCATTGTTCTCACTCTTCAATCACTCAACTTTGTTATTCTTTTTTCTATTCTTGTTCTCTAAAATCACATGTTCTTTATGTTTTTGGTTTTCAGTTCTTCGTTGTTCTTCCATCCCTCGTTCTTAAGATTATTTCTTGTTCTTCAAAAATTGTTAAATTGCTTACTTTCATTGTTCTCGTCTTCTCGTTCTTTAATCACTCAACTTTGTTGGTCTTTTTTCATTTTTTTTCATTGTCATCGTACTCTAAAATAGCAATTTCTTTCATCCGTGTTTACGACAAGAGAACATTTCTTCAATGTGGTTCAAAATCACTGATAAGCGGTGACAAAACAAATTTATACTGTTTTTTTTTTCTAAAATTATGATTGATGTGTAATAAAATCTTCGTGTAAACTCATACATTGTCTTGAAGTAGGTACGTAAATTAAAAAATTTTACGAACATTCACTCACTTGTTATTCCAAATCAATATTTCTTTTTTTCTCTAATTTTGCCTGCTGCTTAGGCAAAAATATATTCGAAATATGTCCTTAAAACCACAGAAACAAACAATGAAATCATTTCGTTCCGCTTTGATATAATTCCACAACATAATATTAAACGAAATCGATACGAAAATTTCGATTCTATTTATTCGAATTACTCGACGAATAAGTAATGGAGAGCAAAAAAGGAAAAATTAGAAAAAAAACTCATCGCACAACTAACAAATAAAATATAAAATTTGGTAAAAACAACTAGGTACACGTAAAATAAAAATATTTCGCAAAATACTAGTATTCCGGCGAAGTAAAACAACAAAGTGTATCTATACGTTCTATAAAAAAAAAAATAAATAAATAAGTAATTAATTATAAATACTTTACAAATAAACATTACACGAACCAATGCACAAAATATTAAAACTTGCGTAAACTAGATGGACTAATCTAACTAAAACTAATAAGAAAGTGGGAAGAAGAAAAACAAAGGCACGTAAATTTGAACTTGAAAATCATAATTTAAACCATTCTGCTTCAAAAACCGTCAAGTATTTTCGGTATTCCCCAAACGGTATCTTCTCGAGGTAAGTCTCAACGAAGGTCTTGGTTTATATAAGTCGCTTTCGTCGTAATAACAATTCATTATACTTTGTTTTCGTTTTTCCTCAGCGTTTCTCGTATCGTTTGCTTTTTTCACCGGTGGCGGATCAGCCGTTTTCCTATGGAAACCACGTATCGATTAATAAAATTAATATTCCAATAAGGTCAACTGGAGGGATGGGACTTCTGGCCGGTGAAACGGGTATTTTTTTTGAGAGGTTTGTTTGTAAAAGTTTAACATATTCGTAAAGGTTGGAATTATGGATGAAAAATTTACAATAACGAAGACGATTACTTACGTTGTAGCAGCACCTTCGTTGGTGTTATTTTCTATCGTATCTGTTTTCGAATCATTTAGTGAGATATTTTCTACGATTGAAAAATAAGAAATTCATGTTAAGATAGGAATATTTTTAAAATAAGTGAAAAGTGATGAGAAGTGTTAATATTTTGGTACGTACTATTCGATTTATTCTTGTTTTGTGTTAGTGCTACAGGTGTAGGCGATTCGTTGGTACCTTTTGAATGAGTACTGGTTCCAGTCGAAGATACCTGAAATTATATCAAATTATATTAATTTAACTGAGGATAGTTATTATCAATTAAATAATGATAAACGAACACATGTCAGATAATATTTCTCAATTTAAATATTTTACTAAAGAATAAATACTTGAATAAGAGAAAACTCACCGAACTACGTCTTCCATCAGAACTTTCAGATTCACTCCTCTTATGATTAGCATTATCGATTGCCATTTCTTTGCTCTTATTAACTTTGGTAATTTTTTTAGATAAAGGTGTATTTTTATTTTTAACAACGGAAGTATTGGCGGTCAAATTATTTCCAACGGTATCGTCTAATTGACCCGAAGTTAATTTCATTTTGAATGGATTGACTACAGATCTCTTGATTCCTAAAGTTTTCTTTTTCTTTTTAATCGGTTCTCCGTCTTCTTTACACGATTCAGGATGATCTAATTCTACACCCGAATCATCGGCGATTTTTCTCTTTTTATTGAGTATTTTTTGATCGTTAAATTCTTCGGATTCGGAAGATTTTTTAATTCTTAACATGATACTTTTATCTCCTAGTTTTTTATTAATGATTTCCGAATTATATTTAATAGGACTAGTTTTCGGATCATCTGATTTCTTACGTGTAACTTTGGCTCCTAAGAAGTTGACGAACATAAAATCGTAACATTCCGGATAATCCATTTCGACGGATACATTTTCCATTTCGAAATTATACTCTTCGTTTAAAAGTTCGTTAGCGAATTGCATAAAATCACTGTTATAATTTGGCATAGGGAAGTAGCGAACCGGATCTTTTATCTGTTCTAATTGATCGCAAGCTTGCCAAGTTGTACCTTTACCATCGCTAATAGATTTGAATTTGATTTTCAAAGTAGCGTTAGAATCTTCTTCTTTGGTGGTCATCGATTCGGAGACCAATTCTTTAGACTTATCGTGGTTTTCGGAAGGTGATAACTTTTTGGGTAATCTTTTCTTCGCACCGTTGGCTTTAATCTCAGATGGAACGATCTTTATCGTCTCGTCTTCTGTTAACGGTAATTTCATAAACGGTTTTTGATCGTTTTTATATTCATCCGGAATATTACCTAGTTTGAAATTTGGATCTGTGTACGAATTGGCGAGATCTTCGAGTATTAAGTTGGCTCTTTCGTCATCGATGATCGGAAGATTTTCAATTTCATCGTTATAGCATATTTTTGTACAAGTACTTTTACCATCATTTATATTGTTGTTGCTGGTGCTAATGAGACCATTTTCTTCGTCGTTCAACGTACAACTTCCATCTACCAACGAATATCGACGATCTATTCGTGTTATGTTTAATTTAACATCCGTTAAGGTATCTATAATAGCGTTGGTTAGTTCTTTACATTTGTCGAGATTATTTCCGTTTTTACCAAATCTTTTCGTAACAAAATAGTCGACAGTTTTACGTAATTTAATTTTATACAACGTTGATTTATCGGCTTCCGGAGTAGATTCGTTAGCTATCTGTTCGTGAACTTTTAGCTTAACATCTTCCTCGTATAATTTACGTAATTCCATTATTCTTCTGATATCGGCGAAGTTTTTGGCTATTTTCGGCTTCTTTAGGACGGGTTTAGTAGGCTGGAACATTTCGTTCATCATATCTTCGATGTGATCGTTCGATTGGTCTTTAGCTTTATCGGAGAATAAATTGCCAGTCGTGAAATTCACATCTGATTTGATATCATTTCTGAAACCTTTATCAGGACTAGATTCGAGAATCATTTCAAGATCATCTTCAACAGCAGAATTTTTTTCTTGGTTATGAGATGATTTGTCGGAGTGATTTTTCTCGTGCTCGCTATCGTTTCTTTTAGTTTTATGGGAAGAAGAAGACGAAGAAGAATGGCGATGTTTACTGGATCCTTTGTCTTTATCAGATTTACTCGAATATTGAGACGAAGAATGATGAACAGACGATGAATTGGAAGTAGAAGGACCACTACTGTCGCGATCAGATGAACGTCTATCGGTTTTCCTTTTTTCATCGATGTTGCAATGAGTACGTGATTTTTTTGGATCTTCTTCTTTCTTTTTACTTTTATGATGATCGCCGTTTTTGCTGCTCTTTTTATCATCCTTCGGTTTATCGTATTTATGTTTAGATTCGTCGGCAGGTTTGATAGGTTTGGAAGATTTTTTATCATCGGACGTGGATACTTTATGAGAATCTTTTTTACGATCTTTGTCATCCTTCGAGTGTTTTTTCTCGATTTCTTTTTTGTCGCGATCACTTCGAGAATCTTTACGATGCTCACTTCTGTCACTTTTCTTGTGATCGTTTCGATCATCTTTTTTATGCTCTGATTTACCAGACTCTTTTTTATGGTCGCTTTTGTCATCTTTTTTATGATCATCTTTTTTATAATCGCTTTTAGATTTTCGATCGTGATCGGATTTAGAATGATCTCTCGAATGATGCGATTTGTCATCCTTTTTGCTATGACTTTTCGATGAATCCTGTTTGGGTTTTTCTTTTTCGCGATCTTTACTTTTATGCTCGCTTCGATGTTTATCGTATTTACGATCTTTCTCGCTACTCCTGTGTTCGGGTTTCTTGTCCGGAAGTTTTTCTTTACTTTCGGCAGGTTTCGTAATTACTTTATCATCTTTATATTTGGATTTCTTTTTGGCCTCGTCTAATCGAATGTTATCTCTACCTTTATCGTCATCTTTTTGTTGCGGTTTCATTTCTGCCATTTCCGACACTTTCGGAACAGAGGTATCTTCGATGACCTTTTCAACAAATTTATCAAAATTCACTTCAGGTACTTCTAATGGTTCGACACTTTCTACAGCAACGGTATCGAGAAGTTTTTTATTTTTAATATAATCGTCGCTTTCATCGGATGTCTCGTAATTGATAGTCGGCGTTTTGGGTATTTCCAACGGTGATATATGTACTTTTTCGACCGGTGCGGGGGGTGTCGAGGACGAAGTTCGGACGGAATCCATGCTATCTTCGTGTTCGGTGATGATTTTCGAATCCTCGATTTCGTGAGGTATAACAATATTATCGTCAACACCCGGTATTTCAGGTTCGTTAGGTGGTCTTGTATCGATGATTTCACTGAAATTCGAATCTCCGCTACCGATTGACATATCGTTATCAGACTTGACATTTGGTTCAAATGGAGGTGACATTTCGTCATCGCTGGATTCTGATTCGAAGTCCGAGATAGGAGTTGTTTTTAAATCTAATCGAGAGTAATCTTCTTCAAATCTTGTTGCTGTTGGTTTACCTGTAGAATTTCAAAATGTTTCAGTAAAATGAAAAATTCTATGCGGTACCTACAAATTTTCCTTTGTAATTAAATACACTTACTTGTATTCTTAGCGTTACTATCAAATGATTCTGTTTTAATAATCGAACTTTTATCATCAGTTACTTGTACTTTGTTCGAGGAAGAATCATTTTTAAACGAATTAATTCCATCATTTCTCTGATTTTCTAGTCTACTGCGTTCTTCAGATCCATTGGTGTGTTGTTTTTTAGTGTCTTTTTTCTTATCATTAATTTCAACTCCTGAAACACCAGGTGCTCCGCTATCGAGTTCATCTTTCATGGGATTTCTGTCCATGGACGAGTTGGTTTCTTTTTGACTAGTAGTATTATTCACCTCTGGTCTAGGTATACCCAAGTATTTATACAACATATCTTCGACTTTCGGTACTAATACTGTATTAATACGAGGATTCACTAGTTGATCAACAATTATAGCGATACCTGGTTCGACAAAATTGCACCTGTAAAGATGAAAAAAATGTATTCAACATCGAATTCATATTTCATCAGATGATAAACCACCGAAACACATACTCGTTAACTTGTCTTCGAATATTTTCCCGCGTTTGATTTTTGTGTAAATCTGGACCCCATTTCACTTTGGATAGAAACTTCGATACTTGTGTGTCTGCTCGATGGCAAAGATTTTGGTATGCAGGCTGTACAAAGGATTGTGGTATGCATTTAAAATAGTGTTTTTAATTCAGTAGGTTAGGTGATTGGAGACGTATTTGGTATGATTATGCTACTCACTTTAGTATCTACATCGGCAATACATTCTTTTCGGAATTGATCGAATATTCCTTGCGATTTCAATTGAGTTACTATATTCTTTATTAATACTGGATCTCCTGATACATACTCCATGGTGTATAGTTTTTTTTTTCATAAATATCAACCGATGGTGCGAATTATCCGATCGAAAGCACAACACTACCCCAGTTTTTATACATATTGATCATCGAATCGCGTTTCAACTACACTTTCATGATAAATTTAATTAATTTAAGCGCATTTTTATAGATTTTAAATTATACGCGTTTTGAATAATGTAAACTACAGTAATCAATTTAATCCAGGGAAATAAGAACAAACAAAGAACTGGAACAATGATTTCCTGGCTTTGGTAATTTAAGTTCTTATTTCTTTCATAAGGAGCGCTAACGAAATAATTAGGTTTTTTACGTTTTTAATGTAGTTCAGTCTTTTCTCCACTAGGTTTGCTAATTAAAGCACATGAATTATTCAAAAAAATTGAGTGAATATACCTAAAAGTAAATAAGGTGCTGTTGTTTCTCTTGAGGGGTTAGAAACAAAGGAGAACAAACAGAATAATTATTTTCAAAAATAAAATAATTCTCAAATTCATGTAATTTTTCTATATTCAGGAACGAATGTTTTCTCTAAAAAATCACAGTTTGATTTTATCTTTTTTTTCATGTTTGTATTCGTATACATCATGCTTCGCCTTGGAACACACAGCAAAAATTCCACCAATGATTATTAATCCTATGATTTCAAAAATATACAGAAATTAGGTTAAAATTGAAAAAAACTCGAAGACGTAATAGAATAAGATAAATTTATTACAACAAGATCTTAACTCAGTTATTTTAACAACTTAATGGAAAAGAAAACTTCGGATGACTGCTTTTATACAAATTTTCATAAATGGGGAAGGATTGATTTATAGAGCAAAAACCAACAAGAACGAGAATAGAGAATCAAAGAAAACCAAATAAAGAATAAAAACAGGAAACAAGAACAAAGTTTACCAATTCTAAATGAAAATAATGCTAACCAGAAACAAAATTTTGATTTATATGAGAACAATTACAAGAGCAAGAACCAAAATTCACTCGTTCTCCCATCCCTGGACAGGTCGGGTATGGAAGAACAACGAAAAACCGAGAACCAGAAACGTAAAAAGAACAACGAAGCTCGGTAATTGAAGAACGAGAACAAAAACAAAAACAATGAAAGCAATTTTACCATTTTTGAAGAACAAGATACAATCTTGAAAATTCATTCGAAAGAAGAAGAACAACTACTATTTTCTGATTCTTTTTCAATTTCTGATTTTTTTTTAAAATTTTAACAGATACTTCCTTGATTTGTTGTAATTTAAGCACATTTTTTAGTGATTTTATCCGAAGTAACTTTCGCTTTCCATAGGTAATTTTTTCATTAATTTGACAACGTGCAGTTGAATTTTGAAAAATTTGAGGGTTGCGTTGAATGTTGAGAAAAGAGAGCCAAATAAAACCAAATAAAGAACAAGAACAGAGAATGAGAACAATATTTCAAAAACTGCGAAGAACAAAAACAAAATGAGAACAGAAAGTCTTTTCGATTTGCACGGATTTCTGAAATTCTGGCTTTTGTTGAATGGATTTTCTAAAAAAAGAAAACTTCCTCGTGCTGAAAATTCATAATTCATTTCAAAAATCGACTAGGGTAAGGGTAGTAGGTTTTCCAAATGGATAAGAGATTATAAAATGTGCGGATTCTCACGATCCGGATAGTTTGTTCGAAATCTACGTCCAGATTCTGAAAAATTCGTGTAAATCGAATAGACTAAAAGATGACAAATCCTAAATGAAAACAAAATCAATAAAAAGTACAAAAATTTCGATTCGTAAGAACAAGAACAAAAACATGAACCAAAATTCACTCGTTCTTCCATCCCTCTTGGCAATGGATATCCAATCGTGTAATTTGTAATATTCTCAATTAATCAGCTACAGCAGATTTTTCTTATTTATTTTCTGTTATCAGTCAAACGACTCCGAAACTTACGGAAACACTTTAATTTAAAATGAATTTTTCTCAAACAGCAGATACCTCACCTTGAAAATAATAATCAGAATCACAAAAATTAAAAATTTTCCTAATGTGTATATTTCATTCTTATCGCATCCGTATTTTTTTACATTCTCTTATCATTAAATTTACTAAACAGCTACTACCTACGTAAATAATAACAATTACGTATTATTTATAAAAATATCCTAATGTAATTTTCTACGAAAAAAAAGAAAAAAAAAAGTAACATCCATTAGGTAAATTAATTTTTTTGTTCGTCATCACACACTCAAAAAAAAACTCGAATTGAATAAAAAAGAGACTAACTAGCCGATGATAAAGTGTCCTAAATATGTAGTTAATATTAATAAAATGACTTTAAATCTTATAAACGACCAAATAAAAAAGATTATTTAAATTAAGTTATTTTGTACATTGGGACGTTTCATTTCAATGTTGACACGTAGGTAAATTAACTACGAAGAATACGTTTAATTCGATCAATGTTGCGAGTACCAAAAATATGATGTACATTAATAAGCACGCGTATCCAACCTAAAAATACACACAAATTTGTTAAAGCGGTAAAAACCTATGTATACGTATTTCAACAAAATAACAATTATATGAAATTTTAGTGAAATTTCGCCAATTATAAATTTAAAACCAGTAGGTAGAAAATGCCATGGCACACAGGCAATTTTTACCTTTTTAACCAGTTTGAATTTATTCACAGCAAATGCGCAATATAAGAGGAGTAATGTTGATAGAAGAGAAATGGCACTGTACTCCAATCCTCTTGAATTGATACCGACAACGTGGTGACCAGCGCTTGTAGGTAAAAATGAGGCTTTAATTAGCCAAGGTAAACCCAAACATAACAGTATATCGAATGTATTCGATCCTAGTGAATTACTAATTCCCATACTTCCGTGTCCTAAAGATCAATAAATAAATAAATACTTACAATCATCGATATAGATTAGCAAAATAGATAAAAGAAGGATTCAATTTTTATGATACCTTGTTTGGCGACAATTACACTAGAAACAGCTTCTGGTACACTTGTTCCTGCGGCTAAAAATGTAATCCCCATTACAGAATCGGGAATTTTCAACGTATCGCCTAAAAATATAAAATTTTATTTAATACCAGCGTAATTATTATTACATCAGTGTGTAGGCATTATAAATTCTATCAACCTATGACGGTGATCATCCAAGCAACGAAGTAAGATAAACTTCCAATCCATATTATACACATGATGAAAGTCAACGGAAACCAATTCTTGAATCTTTTCTGATTACAGTCCGGTATGGTGAAAAGAAATACAATATAAATAGGTAAAATTAACACCCATATGCTAATCTTCAACCACGTAGGTTTCGCTGGGTATCCGAGTAAATCTAAAACTGTATAATTTTCTATTTTAAATTATTTGACATTGACCGCGGTGTTAATAATATACCAAATTGGTGCTTGTAAATTATCTTAAGAATATTACACTGTGATTATTTAATTAACTAATATAAACTAGAGTGGGTAAAAGTGCAAGTACGTATGGGAAAGCTTACTTCCTTCGCATTCTTCGGCCTCATCTTCAGAACATGTATTAACGATGGTACCATTTTGTTGAGGGTTTGCCTGCGTCGATTCGGTGTCTTTAGTTTGTTTTTCGCAACATTCTGTGAAATGGGAGCGAATTTTGAGGAATGTAGGTATAAGTGAATGATTTTCTGATATGAATACTCATATGTAAGTAGGTAGAAGGTAGAAGGTACCCACCTAGAGTGTGTTCATTTTTCGGTTTCAAGTCGTTTGATTTTTTCTCATCTTCTTTCAAGTCACCGCAAATAAATCTTTGGATTTTTTTGTCCCAATACATAACTGTAGAATTGAATTTGATTAATATTATTTCAATAAATTGAATTATTTTTCACCGTTTTATGAATTTCATACTAATGTACGAAATATTACAATAAGAATGAATGTAAGCATTTTTTTTCAAGTAAAAAATATTAAAGCCATCAAAATCCAACACAATAATTATTATTAAAGATCCATACTACAACATTTGTATGATTCAAATTTTTTCATTTTGAAGTTTGTGAAAAAATTAATTTGAAGAAATATCAATAATATAAATGCAACTTTTTTTCTAACAATAAATTTCCGATTTTAAATTCGAAGTCAGCAAGAATAATACTTATAGAACTGCTTATTAATGTTTCTTAAAAATGTTATTTTAGCATAAAATCACTGCATTTTGAAAGAAATTTTGTAGATTTATTCGAATTCAGTGCGAAAATTGCTTCCAAAATGGTGTATTTTCATATATGGGACAAAAAAAAATTGAATTTCGTTATTGATCGATAGATTTTGTTCATTATTTTCAGCAATGGTTCACAATTTTTTCTCATTTTAGTGATTTTTACACACTTTCGATAATTTTTTGTTTGGTTTTCAAAAATCTTTCACGATTTTTTGCCAAATTTTGAGCAAAATTTCACATTTTACAATAATTTTTGAAGATTTTTAGTAGATTTTTAACGTTTTTTAAACACTTTTTATGAAGTGTTCGCCAGTTCTTCGAAAATTTCTGGAAAATTATGGATACTTTGACACATTCTAGTCAATTTTTTTTAGTTTTCAAAAATCTTTTATGACTTTTTATCAAATTTTGAGTAACTTGTCATAGCTTTCAATCATTTTCAGCAATGTTTGGTAAATTTCCCGCACTTTTTAAACATTTTTATCAAGTTTTTTGTGCAATTTCCAAACAATTTTCCGTAAATTTCTCGTAAATTTTAAGTACTTTAAGGCAGTTTAATCAATTATTTGAACAGTTTTCAATAATTTTTTCAGATTTCGCCCAATTCTGCATAAATTTTTATATTTTACCATAATTTTTGGTAATTTTTGCAAAATTTTCTACTTTTTTGAAATATTTTTATTCAGTTTTTTTTTCAAGTTTTCATTAATTTTTCGTAAATTTTTAGTGAATTTTGAACACATACACTTCAATCAATTTTTTATTATCAATTTTAAAAAATAAATTTTTGGCAAGTTTTTTTTAAAGTTTTTGTTCAACAATTTTTCCTATTTTCGAACACTTTCAGACATTGCAATCAATTTTTTAACCAATTTTTTTAAAACTTTTCATGATTTTTTTCAAATTTTGAATAAATTTTAATGTTTTACGGCAATTTTTATCAACTTTTGGAAGATTTTCGCACTTTTAAAACATTTTTATCGAGTTTTTTTTCAGGTTTTTAACAATTTTTCCTTACTTTTTGGTAAATTTTACACACTTGTACACATTTTAAATAATTTTTAAAATCAATTTTCAACAATTTTTCATGATTTTTTTGTCAAATGTTGAACAAATTTTCATATTTTACAATAATGTTGGGTAAATTTTTTGAACATTTAAAAGATTTTTACTAAATTTTTTATAATTTTCAGCAATTTTTCATAAATTTCTGCTGAATTTTAAATACTTATAGTAGTTTTAATAACTTTTTCAATTATCAGTCAATTTTTCACTATTTTTTTTATATTATAGAAAAATTTTCATGTTTTATACAAATTTTTCACAATTACGGTGAATATTCTGTATTTTTTACACATTTTGGTTCATTTTTTTACAGTTCTCAAAATTGCTTTGCAATTTTTCATGATTTTTTTTACATTTTTTGCAAATTTTCTGTACTATTTTGGATATTTTTGTCAATTTTTTTAACAAATTTTCACAACTTTTTCGTTGATTTTGTGTAAATTTTGAAAAACTTGCACTTTTTAAGCAGCTTTTTGATCAGCATGTTCTATAAAAATTGTTTAGGAATTTTGTGGGGAGGAGGGGGATATCATTTTGAAATTTTGTACCTTTTTTCAAAAAAACTTTTTTAGCAAAAAATGTGATTCATGAAAATTTGCATACTACTGTGCAAAACACGAACACAATCGTGTCAAGTAATAAGCATGAACTGGTTTCAAGGTAAACTGGTTTCTTTTTTGCAAATCTAGCCAGATTTTCGTGAAAATTGATATGCTACTATTTTTAGATGCGCTGAAAACGAAACTGAGCATGAAAAATATGTCTGAGGAACCGGTTTTTAAAAGAATCAGTTTACCAACAAATCAATCAAAACTTGCCAAAATGTTTTGACAATTCTTAACCAGCAGTGTTTTAGGACGATGAAAAGGAATTGGTTCCAGTTGAACAGGTAATGAGATAAACTAGTTTAATTTCCAAAATTTGAATACATTTGGGTGAAAGTCGATATAGAGCAGTTTTTGGGGGGGGGGGGGGCTACAAAAAACGAACATAATCGTAAAACATGACAAGGATGAACTGGTTTCAAAATAAACCGGTTTAATTTTGAAAATCTAGCCAGATTTTCTTGAAAATTAATATACTACTATTTTTGGATACGCTGAAAACGAAACTGATCATGAAAAATATGGTAGGGCCGCTGTGGAACCGGTTTTCTAAAGAACTAGTTTATCAACAAATCAATCTAAATTTGCAAAAAAAAATTAAAAGTTTATAATCAGTCATGTTTTGAGACATTAAAAAGAAATTCGTTCCTAAAATTCTCAATATTTGAACTGGTTTGTCTGAAATTTAGTATGTAACTATTTTACTAAGGACAGAAAACAAAAACAACAGAGTTTATAGCAACTTGCAGAGTAAATTTTAACATCTCTTATTTTTTTTGGTAAATTTTAATGAATTTATAAATGAACTGGTTCATTTTAAAACTGGATCATGTGCAATAGTTTTTATGCTCACGTATCACAAAATAGCTAGCCGGATTTTCAAAATTAAACTGGTTCTCGTATTCTGCATCCAAAAAAACAGATCTATGCTAATTTTTATAAAAATACAGGTATAGTTATGAAATGAAACCAGTTTATCCCAAAACTGGTTCATCGTCAGCCAATTTTCCCAGTCACATTCGTTTTCTGCGCCCCATTTCATAAACATCCAAGGTATGTTATTTTTGGAAGAATATTCAAAAATTTTTTAAAATGGATACTTACAAAAAAACTTTTGACACGGATATGTCTTAGGGCTGGTGGTCATTTTTTGAGAAACGTGACGTTTTTGATGTAGGTAACATTATTTTGACGTAATGTTTTAGGCGTTACATCTTTGAATTTTGATTTGAAGTTTTTAATAAAAAACTCGCAATGAAAGATGATTGTGAATGATTTTTGCACTTAATGTTAAAATGTTGACATGGATATGTCTAATTCAAAAAAAATTGAAAAATAACAAAAGTTAAAATAAAAATGATAAAAAAATAAAAAATAAAGAAATTGAAAATAAAAATAAAAAATGATCAAAAATTTGAAAAAAATTAAAAAAATTAAAAGAATTAAAACTGTAAAAAATGCACTTTATGTTAAAATAGTGACGTGGATATGTCTAATTAAAAAAAATTTAAAAATAACAAAAGTTAAAATAAAAATAATAAAAAATAAAGAAATTGAAAATAAAAATAAAAATGATCAAAAATTTGAAAAAAATTTAAAAATTAAAAAAATTAAAAGAATTAAAACTGTAAAAAATGCACTTTATGTTAAAATGTTAACATGGATATGTCTAATTAAAAAAAATTGAAAAATAAAGAAATTTAAAATAAAAATGATAAAAAAATAAAAATAAAGAAATTGAAAATAAAAATAAAAATAATCAAATTTTGAAAAAAATTGAAAAAATTAAAAAAATTAAAAAAAATTAAAAGAATTAAAACTGTAAAAAATGCACTTTATGTTAAAATGTTCACATGGATATGCTACATATGCATGACCTAGAATTTTTCCCTGAAAGAGAAAAGTGCCTAATTTTTTTAAAAAGTAAGGGGAAAAGATTTGAAAATTCTTTACGAGATCATAGTACTTTTTCTTACATTATTCAAGAATGAAGATATCTCGCGAATCATTTCACCTTTACTTCTACGTTTTTTTACTGGGAGTACTTACACTTTGGGGTCAAATCAAACATGTAGGTATAAAAAATGATAAATTTTTGAAAGTGACTGCAGATTTTTTGGAAAAAATTCAGATTGGTGTATTTCTGTCCCTGCAGTGAGCAAGATAGGCAAAATATTAAACACGCGTCTAATTTGAATTGCCTTTTTCGTGGCATCAAAGGAAGGAATATCGAAATGAAACATCCTGCATACATATTTGAAGGAAGATACAGGCTGCTTACTTTTAAAAATTTATCGTCAAGCTGATGCAGCCTGCAAAACTGAAGATTAGTACGATAGCCAGCGGCTCATACTTTTATACCAGCTTCAAATAATTATTGACTGATAAATATGTAGGCAGATATACTCAAAATAATAATATAAGGACTACTACTCACCAGCAATGTAGACAAAATATAAAGACACCAATATCAAAGCTTCCGACCATTGTACAATCTCGTCGTGAATAATACAAATCAATATAGTAACCGTGATACCGTAAGCAACACAATCTCTGGTCAGAGGCCACCAATGTAAAGGCACTACCTAGTAAAATGGTAAATTTTAATCAAAACTATATCTACATTCTGCGCTACCCCATGACAATGGAGTCGATTGAATTTTTAAAATTTCGCTCCATACCGTGATAGCGCACAAACCGCAGCAGGCGGCGATCGCTAAAATATTAAAAACAGCGCTTCCAACAATGGTCCCAACACCTATATCACCTTCTGTGATAAAAGTTCCTATCACATTTACGAATAATTCCGGAGCCGAAGTTGCCGCGGCCATGAACGTGGCTCCGGCTACATCGTTTGACATATTTAATGCTAGAATACAGATAATTATAAGCATATTACTCGCAGTAACGTTATTAATATGGGGAGGGGCCGGGGGACTTACTCAAAAACGAATAATAATACGTTAGATACAATTACAATACCTTTGCATATTTTTTCTACAGCAGGAACGAAGTATTTGTCACAAACTACAGCTAAAGCTACAAATAGGTAAAGCGATGCGACTATGTGAAAAGTTATAGCCCCTTTGAGTCTTTCTTCGGACGAGAAAATATCCGTAGGAAAATCATCAATTGCAGGTAAAGTACAGTTACGCTTCCCACTCGCGCTATAACCTGCACATGAAAATTTAAAAGAAAATTATCAATTAATGATTTTTCGACTACATATTTCTTTATCGCGAACTTCTAAACTTATTTCACCTTCATGGAAATCGTTCATTTTCCAAACACAATTTAACGCGATGACGACCACCGCTCGAAAAAAATTTAAAAACAAAAAATAATAATACATGTGCTCGAGTGTGGGAAAATATTATCGGTTTTAAATACGAGCCAAGTGTCATGTCTGAAGTTATTTTTATGATGAAAAATGAACTTCGAACTGTACATATATTTGGAAATGCATTCATAGGTGTGTATCAGGTGTAGATAGGCTAGGTACCTAAATGAAATTACAATGCGAGCCTGCCAAGTTGAATATCAAAACTTTGACACCCCCCGAGATGTTTGGAAATATGTACGGATGATAAGCGTTTAGTGTAATAAAAAATTAAAATGTCCTTAATCGAAACTTCCTGTTTAATTCAAAACTAATTTAAAAGTTCGCGATGTGCCGAGTTTCTTTTCTTTCTTTCTTTCTTTCTTTTTCTTTTACATTTTTATTTTAACGCAATAATAATACACATAGAATAGGCTGCAAAAATTAGGATTATTCAAAGTGTAGGTAAACGTTATGTAAATCATAGATAAATTTAACTTTATTTTTAACAATTTTTAGGCTGATTTTCTGGGTGTTGTTATTCTCACATTCATCCAACTCGCGTCGTTCACCAATGATTCATTATTGGTTCGAAACTTCAAGGGTCTTTCGGCGTGTGCCTAGTTGATTACCAAGTACACTAAGTACTAACTTACACACGACACACTACTGTTGCACT
>FIZR01030325.1:0-119263 GCA_900060175.1 Ferrisia virgata
ATTAGAATTTATTATAAAGAAAAAATTTTTTTACACAAAAGAGGTTGCTAAAACAAAGTCTGGGCGACAATATTTCACGATATTATCTTTCAAGGGCTGCCTAAAATGTTCTTTAGGCATCGTAGAACATATTTCCAGCAACAAGTCATTTTCGTCAAAAATTTATTTTTTCACCTAAACTTACAGTTTTCTCGAAAAACTTGTTTTTCATCCTAAGGGTCGGTTTCTCACGTCGTGTCACAAATATCAAGAATAAAGGGTCGAAAAATGACCGTAAACATGAAAAAATGAAATCGGCCACTGTGGGTACAAATCCAAAGAGACTCCTTGGTAAAACTGTCATCGATTCTAACGTTTCATTATTTCACATATTTTCCAACTTCTACCAACTGTCATCAAATTTTCCCAACTGTCGAACTCTTGAGGGGGGGGGGGGTGTGAGACGCCCCCACCACCACCCCGTTCGGTAGGCCTCTGACTATGTACATACAATACATATCCCTCACACATCACACATCATAAGCCTACACATATATAATTCATTTACCTCTAATCTATTTTATACGAGTGAAAATTACAATAATTTTTTTGCAAGAGTCGACCAACCAAATACTTCAATAATCAAATTATTCGGCGATAATAAACAAAATTGCATCGCACGTGTCGTATTAAATTAACAAGCTATGTACGTATGTATGTATGTATTTCCTGTCTGGTTATTTAGCCCTTGCTAGCGATATCTTTTATCAGGCTCCACACTGCAATGCTCGTGAAGAAAAAAAGAATGCACTATTATCGAAAAAGTTTTTCATTGGTGCGATAGCGCTACCGGTCTTATCAATAATGCTGCAGTTTATCACGAAATTATTTATAATTGATCTGCGGAGCGTTGTTCATTGTCGTTCAATATCGAAAAAATGATTAACTTTTAAATGCACCATTTGCTCCAGTAACACTAACACGATAATTATTACCGAATGTGCCGTACAGGTACCTGACCACCAACATATATCTGAAGTTTTATTATTTAATCGTGAAATTCATAAAATTTAATCTACTATACACACGCACACACATGTAAGTGGACTTGTAAATGCGCGTAAAGTAGCGATATTAAAAATAAACTAACACTTATTTTCCTTGCTGGCCGAATTATCAATACATACCACACATGTATAACTTGGCATTATTAATGAATACGATGTTATTCTGGTATATTCTACCTTCTTACGTAAGCTGATAATTACTGTACGTTGCATTTGCAATTATTGTACCAGCCACTTACATATATCTCATTTCGAGAAAAAAAAATGATAAATTCAAGATTAGCAATGGCCTGATAGCACACAGCACTATACAAGACCAATTTATATACACAACCAGATAGCCTATTCTCAAATCAGTAAAAAAAAGTTCACACGTTGACATCATTCAAAAGTTGAATTTACAGATGAAATCTGTACAAAAAAATTAGAATCTAACAGATACATACAAACGAATGAAAAAATATAAAATTTATAAAATCCATCATTTCAATAAAAATGTTTGAAATTTTAGGACTAATAAAGTAAGGAGTCTATGCTGAGGTGGGAACCTCGAAGCTATTAAGTCAGAATAATTGAAAAATGACCTCAAAATAATGTTATAAAAATTTCAGATCTCTAACTCAATTTTTCCAAATTGTAAAACTGATTCAGAGTTCAAAAAGGGTATTCCTTGATAAGCATAACGAAATACCTTTGATCTCAGATATCCTAAATTTTAACGAAACATCATCAGGTAGCCCTGTAAAAAATTTTAGGAACAAAATAATTTCTCCATCCCCACCCTAAGAATATCGAAAAAATCCTCTATTCACGCGTATTTCAGGAATAATTATGATTTTAATCTAAATGTTTGAAGGGATGATGGGTCTATGAACGTGAATTTTTACACAATTTTTCATCCCATAGGGAGGGGAGAGGGAGATAAAGACAAAAGAAAACAAAAATTTGGTGGTAGCTCTGCACCAAAACAAGGTATAAACTGAGGTTAAACAGTAAATCTGACTTCATTATCGTATTCGGAGGGGTTGATTTATGCGAAAACGTCACCAACATCACCAACCTAAGTATTCAGTATCAACCCAAATTTGGGGAAGGAGCTCCCCCCGGGCCCCAAAACGGGACCACGAAAGTTCGATGCGACTTTCCTACAATTTTATATCAACAGATGTAGTAAATATGCAAAATTTCAAAACTCTCTCGTTATAAATTGTTCGTTGGTATTAATAATGGAAGTTGTCGCCCTACTTAAAATTGACTTTTTTGAACGAAACTGCAATTTTTTCTTATGTTAAAAGTGGATTAAAAAATTAGAAAAGGAGTGCTTTTCGACCAATTCAGACACGCTGAATACAAATCCGGCGTTAATTTTGGTTTGTAAAAATTCATGTTGATAGAGTCATCATCCCTCTAAACACTTAGTAAATTAAAATCATAATTTTCCCTCAAATACGCGTGAATGGAGAATTTTTTTTCATAAAAAAAGTCTTTTTTTTCAATATTCATGGCATGGGGGGTGTGGAGGGAAATTAACATCGAAGGATGTTTAATAGCACATTCTGGAACAACCTTCAACAGTTGACTGTCATCGTTAGATGGCATTAGTGGACCGTCAACAGAATGACGTCATCATTGAACTTATTTTATTATTTGTTAAAACGTTGAGAAAAATTGGGGGTGTGGCATCAGTGGGCTCATTTTATGAAGGGTTGATTTTATGATTTCAAGCTGAAATGTCGTCATCTGTTGAGCCGCCAACAGTTGACCTTGACTCTGGATTGATTTTATAATTTCAAGTTGAAATGTTCAGAGAAATTAAAGAAGTTTAAAGTTGACCCAGACTCTGGATTGACTTCATGATTTCAAGTTGAAATGTTACTAAAGAAAATTGACCCGTCAACAGTTGACCTTGACCTGGGATTGATTTTGTGATTTTGAGTTGAAATTTCGTCATTAGTTGACCCATCAACAATTGATCTTGGCCCTGAATTGATTTTGAAGATTTCAAGTTGAAATGTCGAGAAAAATTAGTTAACCTTGACCTGGGTTGATTTTACGTATGATTTTAAGTTAAAATATTGAGGAAAATGACAAATTTTTAATAGTGCATTCCAGAGTTGTTGACCTGTTACTGGTTTACTCCTCAACAGTAGACTTTGACCCTGGTTGATTTTATGATTTCAAGTTGAAATGTTAAAAAGGTGCGATTAAAATTATTTGTTGAGAAACAAAAAAAGGCCAAAATCTAAAGCTAAATAAATTTTAATTGAAAATTTTTTAGCGGCTTCAATATTTTGAAAGTTTTGATCGCTATGATTATAAAATACTGAACCGATCATCGGTTGCAAACTACTGAGCTGATTTCAAACAGGAAAATGAAAAAAAAAACCCATTCCAATGCGTAGTATCAGAAAATCAAATCAAAACGTACTCTTTCCATTTTATTTTTTTTAAAGCGATAAAATTTCACAATAGTTCATTTCGCTATCTTCAATGGGTGAAAAATAAAACACACCGGTCAATAATTGTGATACACACTGCGTATCTAGATCTGCTCAAAATATGCCATTGCCATATCAAATCACTTCTCAAAAAAAAAAGCTAAAATTTGAATCTTACAACTCGTACCGTACAATATATGATCCATTCTACGGCGCCAAAATAATCATTGATTCGGCTGATAGATGAACAGTGAACAAATAGAAAGTAGATTATTAAAACCTCCGTTTGATTGTTCCAATTAAATGTCCTTGGTCATTATAAATAATATCACAAGCTCGAAAATCATATACGCAAACTTTTCTATAATTCTGTCGACAATGGTTTTATTATAAAGCGACTATTTTCGCGCTGTCCTTTAATCTATACCATAGACAGATAGGTAGATAATTTAATACGTCTCGCTATTCGTGTGTGTGTGTGTGTGTGTGTGTGTGTGTAGTATGCTGTACGGAGTTTAATATACTAGAATATTTTGCTACGTCCGTACATTGATTCATTTTACTCTCAGTTTTCGGTTACGTATAATGAATCCTTCAGTTCATAATACAACGATTGGCGCTCTGCAATTGCTCCTATATTAATATTTTTTCCGGCTCGTAAAAAATAACACTGCTTACATCCGTGACGAAATCACGTTCATAATACTCGGAAACGCAAATAATCATAATAAAAATAAAAGTCCATCAATATCGCGTTGAAATGCATGAATGAGAAACTAACGATTTTCTGTTGACAGTGGCGTAAGAAGCGGGGTAAATCGAGAAGCCTCTCCCCAGGCGCTCAATTATGGTTAAAATTGCATATTTCAAATATTCTACGCACAAAATTCGATAACACTTTTATCCTCACTTCACTCACTAATTAAACTTTCTTTTCGTCTCATTCATAAAATTAGCGTTACTGCAATTTCGCGAGAATTCTTCAAGAATTCAGCGGAATTCATTTTTAGCATTCAGAAATGTCATGAAATCTCCACAGGATGGGTAAAAAGTACAAAATGCAAATTTACTATTATTTCTTTAAACCAAGAAATCAACGAAGAAATTCTAGAAAAATATGGAAAGAGGAGAGAGGCGTTAAAAGTCTGGTTCCCCGGGCGCCCAATTCCTTCTACGCCACTGGCTCTTGATCCCCACAGAAAAAATTTTCCAAGGGGCTCTTTAGACATATGTACGTAGAAGATGATCTCTTCATTGAAAGGGGAGGGGGTGGAGCAATGAAAAATGCACGTACTTTGTGGAGGTTTTTAGTTGATTTTCTTCCTCCGTGAGTTTTCGACCAATGAAGGTACTTCTGCGAAGTGATGTGAAATTTTTTCAGATTTTTCATACCGTAAATATGATTTTGAAATGAACGTTGAAAACTTTCGAGAGACTTGTACGACCTCCATCTTGAGCAGACACATCGAAAAATTTTTTTCGTATTATTGAAAATATTTTACACTTTCCGGAAATTTTTTAAATTTTCTTGGAATGGTAGCCAGTTCTGCAGCCTTTAAAAATCGTTTCATTTGGTCAGAAACACACGTTTAACGAAGAAAAAAAAGATTTCGGAGGCTATATAGAGAGAGCTCGGACTCAAAAAATGTGGAAAAATTATGAAAAATGTAAAATATTCTTATGGCCTTTATGAGCGAATCTTATTCAGTAGAGGACTTCGCGAGTGTCTGAATCAAATTCTTTTCCCTATTGTTGCGGATTTTAAAATCCTCTACCCCTCTTCTCCACGTTGAACTATTTGATCTTGGATCTGTACCATGGCTTTGAAAATCAAATTTTAAATTAAAAACAACACTAAATTGTAGCATATGACGCATTTGAAGATTTTTTTATAGCCTGATTTTCTATGTCATATTGACAATGAAAACCAGGCTATTACAGACCATCGATTTACGACGGATAGAGCGGGGAGCACTAACGATATCCATTTTGGAGTCCTAGAAGACCATTGAAACCATTTTTGGCCATGTCAGATATTTATCCCCCCCCCCCAGACTAAACCATTTGTTCATCTCAATACCTACCAAATATGGACAGTAAGCTTATATTAGCGATGGATTTGATATTTTTGACTGGGAATGACCTCGAGTCAAAATTCATTTACGTCACAATTTTTGTAAAGGGGTCCAAAGAGACAAAAATCGTAAAAATTGTTCCTTTTTATACCAGTTGGTAGGGAATCAAAAGTTGTATAACATATTCAAAAATCAGCCTCCTAAGTCAATTTGAAGGGGAGATATAGGAGCTTTTCCTATTTTTGACATTGAAAACAGGCTTCTTCCCCCTCCCTATCTCTTCTTCAAATTAAGGTAGGAAATTAAAGTTTGGATGTAAACTTTGTAGGGGTTATAGATGTGGTTTTTGGGAGATACGAGTTTTCATTTCTTGGTCGGTTTTTCTTATTTTACGAATTTATCCCACGCATATCTCCTCTCCTAATTTAGTTAGGAAGTTGAAATTTGTATGTAGATTTAGCAGTTGCCCCAAAATGAACTTTTTAGCAGTTTCAAATACTCGTTTCAATATCTACCAAAACCCCTACCACTACTGAAGAAAAAACATCCCAGTGTGAGTCTTTTTTTTCTCATGAATAGACAATTTCTCTTGAGATCTCCTTTACTTCAGGAAATTCAGACTCAAAAAGCAACGCATTGCAATGCTTTCAAGCCTGATTTTCTGTGTCATATTGTCAAAGAAAACCAGGCTATTACAGTCTAACGACCAACAGCGGTTGGGGCGGAGGAGGGGGAAATGCCAACAAAATCTGTTATGGGGTCCTAGAAGACCATTAAGACATTTTTTGGCCATGTCAGATAGTAATTAATTAAATTTATTTTATTTTATTTCTTTCCAAAACATTAAAATCTTTTACTCTGCTTGATACAGACCAAAACCGCTCCAATTTGGTCAATCGGCTCAGTTTGGCAGCGAATTAGATATATATGGAGGGGGATGACCTTGGCTCAAAATTCAGTTTGGCCACATTTTAAGGGAGGATGTGCTGAGGGGCCAAAAACACAAAAATTGTTCTTTTTTGAGTCACTCGATAGTGAATCCAAAGTTGTATGCCATATTCAAAAATCAATCTCCCAGGTCAATTAGAAGGGGATATATGAAGGCTTTTCCCCTTTTTGACTTTGAAAAGGAGCAGTTCCTCTACTATCTCCCCACCAAAATGAGCTAGAAAATTCAAATTCGGTATGTACATTCAGTAGAGGCCCTACGTGTGATTTTTGGGGGGTCCCGACTTTTCAGTCCCAAGTATGTGATTTTTTGGTAGATTTGACCTATTTTTTGAGTTTGTTCTTCGCATAACTCCCCTCTAAATGGTGCTGGAAACTTGAAATTAGGTACGTACATTCAGTAAGAACCCTAGATGTGCCTTTTGGGAGTGTCGACTTTTCAGGCATAACTCCCCTTCAAATTGGGCTAGGAAGTTGAAATTAGCTATGTACAGTCAATAAGGACCCTAGATGTGTCTTTACGGGGGTTTCGACTTTTTAACCACATTCAACCCTTCCTATCTTCAATGCTGATTAGAAAAAAAAAGCATTTTGTAATATGCCACGAAAATCAGCCTGAAAAAGCATCGTAAAGCGATGCTTTTTTTTAATGAATTAAATACTTACATAGTACATGTACATACATATTACATACATACATACGTAATAGCTCTTTATGTAAGGATCAGTCGAGTCGGTTCAAGAACGATCGAATACGTAATACATACAAATGAAAAGGAATTGAGAAGATTATTGCGGCACAAATGAGAAAAATTAATCGTCGTATAGACTTGTTTTCCTCGATTACACTTACAAAATGCCTTCTTTCAACACTAGTTTCATATAAGTACATTATACACCTCCTACCTATGTAGTATGTACCTATGAAGTAGATTTATATTTCACCGCTTCTAAGACGTACGAAACGGTAAAATTAACTCTATTAAAACAACAACTGGTTAATTGTGTATTAATCACACATTTTAATTATCGATACCAAGTACACATAGGAAACTAACAAAAAGAATGATTCAGTATCTTTTATCTCAAACGTAAACATACAATACATACGAATAATAAGTATCAGTTCGATAGATATTTACAATAATGTATGTATTCATCGTTAAAGAAATGAGATAAGAAAATGATCTTTGTATATCAACTATACCAATAACAATTTTACCATTTCTGATTGTAGAATTCGATAATGCCTTTGAAATTTCATACATTAAGTACCTAAAAACGACGAAATATTTGCCGTAAGTAAGTACCATGTACATCTAAGTGTAACGGAGTAAATTAATCGTCAACACAAAATTTGTGATTCATACAAAATTTTCCTAGTAAAAAAAAACAACAAATTAACGATTTGCTATTTTTCTCAATAAATTAAATGATTTATTGACGTCATAACTTTGTATACGACCTTTCGTTCATTATTATTTTAAATCGACCATCCAGATTTGGAATTACAAGTTACCAAAGTGCAATTTCCAAATAGTAATGGAAATACATAAGAAAAATAGTCAACAACGATGCACGAAAAAATAATTAACTCATCTTCCTTCACTTTAGCCACAAATAAGGATACATATGTCATCGAAATAATACGTAACGTGCCTTAAATGCCTGTCAATTCCGGGACCATAAAATAAATAAATTGAAACTCTTCTACGTAAATTTTTTCATAATACGTTTGATTGTAACTATACCAAATAATACGCCCAATAAACGATTCATAGATAAAAATTACATAAATGAATAGATATTAGTAACATATATTCAGTATTTGTGTGTTTTAATCTTTGGGTCACCGATGCGATGATATCGAGAAAAAAAACAGAGCAAGGTTCCAGTTACACAAATTTTTAACCTTCGGTATTTGGTAATTAAAATATTTAATAAACAAATCTTGCGTTAAACTTCACACATATGTAAATGTACGTGTGTATGTCTGTGTATAGAATTTATTTTTGCGAAACGAGGATGCAATATTTTATTGATATAAGTATTTATCATTTTCTATTGCAACTGAAAATTTTCTTACGATTTTGTATTCGAATGATTAAAAGGTCATCGGTAATGAAAATTAGTTAGTTAATTGTCTCTAATACGTACCAGGTCTTTATGGTAGATCGAATGAAACCAAAGCAGGAGAGAATAATTTTTCAAAATGCAGATACGTCCTGAATTTTTCATACAGAACTTTGTATTGAAACTATTCGAACACCCTTATACTATGTGTATTAAATGAATCGACGTGGATTTCGATAATATTCACAATTACCCGATAGATACTTATTTCCATGAACGAAAATAAATTTACCAAAATAGCCGATAAAACATTATTTTTAAACAAAGAAAAAATTACATCGGGCATTTCATTTTATCAATGCAATTATACGTAATGTAGGCGTACACTTCTTCGAATTTCACCACCACTTGTTTCATTTATTTTTCGGTTCAATAGATTTCATCAAATTTTGTTTCTACTTCCGTTATTATTCAATAGTACACCAGTACTCTATCCATTTAAAATTATTTTCATAATTTACCGATACGAACACGCGAAAATTTCCATACAGTTGATTTCCAATCCCGACCTTTGCACAGAGTTTATACACTCACAAGCTTCCAAGTATCCAATAAGTATTCATATTTCACTAAAAATGACGTAGTTAGATACAAATGGAAATTAATCATAAGTAATTTTTAATTCAATTTTCTCTGTCATATAGTCAAATAAAACTTGGCTATTACGAATTACCGACGTATTACACATTGAGGGAGGGGAGGAGGAAGAAGATAAGGTTCTATCATACCATTAAGACGACTTTTGGCGGATATCGGAAGTCAGATAATTACATTTATTTCATCTATTCTCTTTCCCCCAATACTAAAATAATATACGAAGCTTGATATGGGCCATAATCACTCAAATTTAACCATAGAGCTTAGATTGGAGACAAATTAAATATGTACTGTACAAATGGGCATGGTCTTGAGGCAAAATTTAGTCATGTCCTAAATTTAGTGTTTAGGTGCTGAAGGGCAAAAATTTCAAAATTCGTTTGTTTTTGAACAAATCAATATAGAATTAAAACTAGTATAATAAATTTAAAAACCAATCTCATAAGTCAACTAAAAGTGATATAATGGTGAAAAGTGGAAGGTGGATTCTTACCTAATTTGTCCTAGAAAAAAGTATAACTTTTCGTTCACCCCTTTTAGTCGTCAAAATTTGGTACCGGCTTTCAGTTTCAAAAGAGTGGGTTTTGTTGGTTTCAAATTATTACCGCTCCCCTCAAAAATTAAGCCAGGGAGCTATTTGAATGGAAGGTTTTTGTAAAAAAAAAACTTTTTCGGTGTGTCCTTCCTTTGCTCCAAAATAAATAAATAAATTTTTTTTTCTGTAGTATTAAAAAAAAAAACTTTAATACCTTAAATATGACAATTCTCTTGACTCTGCAATATTTCAACAATTTTTGTTTTCACTGGTACATGAAATTGAACGAGAATTCATTGAACGATACTTATTACTGTTGTTTAGTCAAATGGAGCATACATTCTTACTTTAAAATATTGCAAAAGGATAATCAATTTATCGAATTTTTACCCGATTTTCGTTAATTTTCAAAGATTTTTTTCATGATTTAGGTCAATTTTTCACCCATTTTCATCACATTTCTGTCTCATTTTCGATGATTTTTATCATATTTAAGGTCAATTTTCACCATTTTTTCAACCTTTCTTCTTGATTCGTGATCAATTTTTTGCACTTTTTACCTATTTTTAGCAAATTTTTAATTCGACAATTTTCACCGATTTTTGGTTATTATTGATCAATTTTTTTAAATTGTTATGCATTCACGTCAAACTTTTAACCAATTTTCGATGATTTTCAACGATTTTTTTCATAATTTAGATCAATGTTTAGCCATTTTTCAACATTTTTCTCAACTTTTTTGATGATTTTTAGCCTGATTTTTTACGTCACATAGTCAATGAAAACCATGTTTTAACAGTCTATCGACATACGGTAGATGATGAGGGGGGGGGGGAGAATATCAACAAAATCCGCTTCGGGGTCCTAGAAACCCATTGAGACCATTTTTGGTCATGCCAGATGTTTATTTTTATTTTATTCTTTCTGCCTCGGAACTAAAGATCATTTGCTCAGCTCGGTATCGACCAAAATCGATCAAATTCGATTAATCGGCTCAGTTTAGCGGTAGATTAGATACACATGAGGAGAGATGACCTCGGGTCAAAATTCAGTAATGCTCAAACTTGAGAGAAGGGGCACCGAGGGGCCAAAAACGCAAAAATTGCCCCCTTTTTGAGCCAATCGATAGAGAATCATACGTTGTACTACATACTCAAAAAATTAACCTCCTAAGTTAAGTAGGAGGGGAGATAAGAGGGGTTTTCCCCTCTTTGACCTTAAAGAACAGTGTTACTCCCCTATCTCCCCTTCTAATTGAGCTAAGAAGTTGAAGTGTGGTAAGTACATTTAGTACGGGGCCTAGATGTGCTTTTGGGGGTGTAGAGCTTTGATCGGGTTTTCTTATTTTATGAGTTTTTTTGAGATTGTTCCTTGCCTAACTCCTATTCAAATTCAGATAGGAAGTTGAAATTAGATTTGTACATTTAGTTGAGGGTTTCGACTTTTTAGCCTCATTGAACCTTTCCTACCCTTGAAACTGATTAGGAAAAAAGCATCGGGAAGCGATAATTTTTTTTAATACTCACGAATACAATATATCACGAAAATCATATTTTTCCTTGATTCGCGATTAATTTTCTTCACTTTTTTTAACCATTTTAGTCAATTTTTTATCCATTTTCGATGATTTTCAACAATCAAATCGACTTTATTACATTTCAAGATGAATTAACTTTATATCAAACGGTGAATACCGAATATTAGAAACTGTACTGCAATGTTTTTTGGGATGTAAATTTGAAAACTTTGATTTTACCATTACATATCCATGATCTAAAATTTTTCCGTAAAGTAGAAAAATGTCTAAAATTTTCTTTCAAATTGGTAATTTCACATCTAGGGTCCTTACTGAATGTACAAACTAAATTTCAAGTAGCTACAGCTAGCTCAGTTTGGAGGGGAATTATGCAAGAAACAAACTTAAAAAACGAGAAAAAACCACCAACAAACCGCGTTTTTGCGGCTGTGAGGGGGTGCAGTGGAGCTGAAACGTCGGGACTCGCAAAAGACACATTTAAGGACCCTACTGAATGTACACACTAAATTTCAGCTTTCTAGCTCAATCTGGAGGGGAGTTATACCAGGAACGAACTCAACACTAAAAAAATGAGTAAATCTGACCAAAAAACCACATTTCCGGTGCTGTGAGAGGATGCAATGGAGCTGAAAAATTGGGACCCCTAAAACGCACATCTAGAGCCCCTACTGAATCTACTTAATAAATTAAAGATAGGAGAAGAACAGCCCTTTTTCATGGTTAAAAAGGGAAAAAATCGTAATATTTCCCCTCCTAACTGACCTAGAAGATTGATTTTTGGATACGTTATACGACTTTGGATTCTCTATCGCCTGACTCAAAAAAGAACAATTTTTGTATTTCGAGCCGCTCGGCACCTCTTCCCCTAAAATGGGACAAAACTGAATTTTGAGCCACGGTCATCACCCCTCAAATGTATCTAATCCGCCGCCAAACTGAGCCAATTGACCGAATTGGAGCGATTTTCGTCAGTATCGAGCAGAATAAATAATTTTTATGTTCGGAGAAAAAACAAAAAATAAATGAAAATAAAAATAAACATCTGACATGGCCAAAAATTGTCTTAGTGGTCTTCTAGGACCCCAAAACGGATTTGGTTAGTATCCCCCCCCCCCCATCGTTGATCGCCAGACTGTAATAGCCTGGTTTTCATTGACAATATGACATAAAAATTAGGCTAAAAAAAGGGAAGGAACAACACATATCAACTATCCGAGCGAACCAAGAAAGAATTTTTTTCGTAATATTTTCATGCACAACACTTTTCTTCTCAGACTAAAACTTCGGACTGTTAAAAAAATTGATTTAAAATTCCGAATAGGGCCCCTTGACTAGAGGGAGGCGCCTTAATCCGGGTCTGGTGACGATGGTGTTTACCCCTCTTTCTCCTTTTTTAAACCACTGGATCGAGTGTATTGTACACTCAAAAACATGCATATGTAGCTTAAAAAATGAATACTTCTGTTTGCTTTTTTTCATTTCTCCCTTTCAACTGTATCAGGCATAAATTTTAACCGCCCCCCCCCCCAATTTTCAACGACGAGTTATTCATCAAAAATACACCTTCGTCATACTCCTGCCTTACATGCGTAGACCCGTAGACGTGGTAACAATAGGTAAATTCAAACACAAACGATACCTATCACTAAACCTAGAATATAGCTCAGCGACAAATAACTACGTGCATGAGTCACCGAAGTTATGACGAAGAAGAAACGTAAAAGATGTAATTGTAATGAAGTATTATCGATATCAAACAGGCCTAGTTGCATATGTTTGTATAGGCATAGAAAGACAGGTATCTATGTATATTCGTATTACGTAAATATAATATTGCTTTCGCATAATAACAATAAAAATCAATGCACAGAAGTTACAATACATACAGATATACATACATATGTAATGTACTTATATCCTTGCTACACACTACTACGACAACATTGCAAAACGGCTTGAAAATTCGCACACTAAACTCGATGAAAACCAATATAAGCTTATTAATAGATAAACGACCGTTGTATTGTGCAAATTACACAGTATCGAGTTAAAACTTACGAAGAGTTTTTCGAGTACTTACACTAACGTTTTTTTTTTGTTTTTTTGTTTTTTTAATAGTGTACATTATTTTAATTTGGATTTCTATGCATTTGCGCTCTTAAATAGATACTATGTCCATGTTGTACATATATTTGAAATTATCTAGTGTTTAACTAAATTACCAAGACTATAGATACTCGTAAAAGAGCGTTAGAAAGTTCAGAGTTCACTGGTATGAAACACGAGGCAACGTAATCGCGACCCGAGACCACAGACCTTATCAAAGTCTCTTTGCTGGTGATTAAATCTATTGATAAATTATTTTTCCCTTATCACCTATCACTTGGTACTTCTATATAAAGCCAGTACTTCCGAAGTTCTACTCATAGTTCCTTTTCAGTTGCCAATCGTGTAATTGTTATAATTTAACTGCTTCTTATTTTCAAAGTCAATAATTTTCTTTAAAACATCAAAATGAA
The DNA here is from genome assembly GCA_900060175.1 of Ferrisia virgata. Lineage (NCBI taxonomy): Eukaryota > Metazoa > Arthropoda > Insecta > Hemiptera > Pseudococcidae > Ferrisia > Ferrisia virgata. The sequence continues at coordinate 13,829 of FIZR01030325.1, forward strand.
ATCCATCTACGTTTTGGGTATCTTCTTCGCTGTCCTTGCCTACACTCAGGTATGTAGTGTACCATTAATTATTTTTCTACGCATGTTTTTAATTTTATGCCAATTTTCATTTATTGAAAAATTAATTTTACATGGGTGAAAATTTATGATCAAAAATACGATGGTTATTATTAGATAAAATATTGGGAAATAAAAAAAAAATCAAACAATGTCTTGAAAATAATGTAACTCGATCAAGTGAAATTTCGAGGAAAAATTGAAAATTGATCGATATTAAATACGAATATGAATGATAAGTAAACGAATATTTCAATTTTTTTCATTTATTTTTTCCTCTCTATAAAAATCAATTGGATACATCGTTGTAACGCTTGAAAATTTTCCAACTACCTCTCGATTCAAATTTAAACAAGTGTAAATGAATTAAACGAATGGAATAGCGGAACAACTGTAATTCCTTCAAACATTATTCAAATTAATTCTTAGGTTATGAATAAATGATCGCGAATTTAAAATTTGACGTTAGACAGAAGAGGGGAAGGGGGTGAAGTCGTATTAATTATGCATAACTAGATCCCAAATTCTATGCATAAAATGAAAAAAAAATAATGAAACCGAAATTTTACAATAGGATATTAATATTTTCGAATTTCACCAATATACCTAAATAACCTAAGAACTCAAATTAACGAGCAAATTTAATCCACAGGCTGACGCTGAAAGCGATAAATTATTGAAACAAGCTTTGGAGAACATCGAACAAGGAGTAAAGAAATTCCAAGAATTAACCGGAATCCAGACCGAATTCGACAAAAACAAATTGGAAAAATTCTTGAAAGACAACTTCGGAAAAGTTAACGACAAATTCCAGGAATTGATCAAAACCATCGAAAAAGACGTAAGTGGAAATTTTTTTCAAAGATTAGATTGGTAAAAAAAACAAAGAAAAGTTCAAAATAATCGATAGGTAGTTAATTCGAAATACCTAGATATCGATAATGATTAGTGATTAATTTTCACCCGATCTAATGGTAATTACTTTTAATCTTATTTGGTAAATAACGCCGTTAAACTTTGCACTAGACGATTCTTTTCTAAATTTTATAAATTCGAGTAACGAGATAACCTTCCCAATGCATAAAAGATTATAAGCTTACAAAGTCCACGAGTTCATTAAACGACAGTTGAAATATACTCGGAAAAATATCCAATTAAAACGTATACTGGTAATCTATCGATAAAACAACCAAATGTTTATTTTTCATTCATTATTTTTTCTCCCCGATAGACCAAACCGTTCAGCGAAGATTTCAAAAAGAACGCCGAAAACATTGTCAAACAATTCAACGAAACCATTAAGAACATCAACACCCCCGAATTACAAGGTAAAGTCAAGAATGTACAAGAAGCTCTCCAAGCCTCATTCAAGAAAGTCAGCGAACAATTGAGTGAACTCGCCAAATCAGCCGGAGTTGCTCCCCCACCATCGATTGAAAAAACTTTGAAAGAAATCTACGAAGAAATCTCCAAGAGCTCGCAAAAAGTTAGCGACAAAGTTCAACAAATCGTTAGCGACGCTCAAGCTGAATTGAAGAAGAAGAAGCCTTCGGCTTAATATAATTCATTTTTCATAAATTAATAAATTCTTTTTTTTTTTCAATCGTTTATAACACTGATTTTTTTTTATTTACACCCGTAATTTATAATATTATTTTTTATAGCCATTTTAACGTCGTTGTCTGTGATGAAATTTTGTTTCTAACTTATGGAATTTTGAAACCACCGTGGTTTTTATATCCTATGCTTAATTTTTTTTTCTGGTAAAAATAGCGTTAAAATTCTCGCAACGACGATACTCAATTTCGACTGCAACTTTGTTATTAAAAAAAAAATACTACTCTTAATAAATTATTTTGAACCAGTTTGTGATCTTTTATTTGAATTTAGTTGTACTAAAAGGTAAATTACTAAGCTGAAGAGAGAATCAGTTTTTAAATGGAATCAGTTTAAATGATTTTTTTTTCGTCACCAAACGACTTTCTTCGAAATAAATTTTCAATCAGAAAATTTACATAATATCGTATTCGACACAGTTTGCCATTATTTACTTGAATGAATTCGACTATAAAAAAAAACCAAGGCGAATAAAAGAATTTCTATTAAATTATCAAATCGAACGAAAATCTCTTTCATAAAAGTTGCCTTTGAAATTAAATAAGCTGCGTGCATATTCACGTACTTTCATTAATATACGAACACGATATAGTAAATTTCGGAGATGAACAAATAATTAACGAGGAATTGCTTCAAACAGATTGGCATATTTTCAATGGTTAAAAAAATGCTACAATTTTTCTTCCGAATACGTCAATTTCATAAATTGCAGAAAATTAACATAATTTATATTGAGCACATCATCATACAATGACGTCACGCTTGATGCAATTTTAAAATCGAAATCTTATAAAAATCAAAAAAATTTAATTAAATTGCATTTGACATTGCTTCGTAATACGTAGCAAAAAAATTAATTTATCATCAACTTCAGTTTCAATGAACTTAAAAAATTCTTAGAAACGATATAACTTTCTAATTATCGAAAAAAATAATATCTGTATTTGATATATTTTTGAAATATTATATTCATTCTTTAAGTCGATGCTTCCAAGTAAAAGTAGTCAATAAGTTATCTCATCATGCACCTTAATTAAGTTGTTTTTTCAGCTAATTTTTTTTACGTCTTATCAATGGATCACGTAATTTTCGTTTTATTCGATTTGCTTAGCACATTTTCGAATTAAAAAAATTAACTATATTATCGTAAGCGAGTATAATTTCCCACGAGTATAAAAACCACAGCTAATTAACCAAATGCAGCAGACAAAGGTGAAATAAATTGATAAAAAAATAAGAATCATTCAAAATTGAAGGCAATGGCCTTCTAAAGAGACAATAAACTTTAAGAATTTAAATTAAAAAACAGAAGAATTGGTCAAAAAAAAATGTTTTTTGCTCGTTGAGAACGTAATCATCGGTACCTTCGAATAAAAAAAATTACTTGACCGAATAAAAATCATCGTTAAATCTTCACATTTTGTAATTTTCATCAACAAAGTTCACCAGTAGTTTCATCATTCATAGAAATACACCAACAAAGGATATGAATTAACGTAGATTCATCTAATAAATGGGGGGAGGGGGTGTACAAGCAAAGTTTAAAAATGACGACTTTGAGAGTTCGACCCTCCATACAAATTACAAATTTGGCTCATCAAAATTAATCACTAAAATCGATATTGAAAAAATTAGTAAATATGTAGCCTTAAACCATTTTGAGAATTTGAAATATCAACACGCATACTCATCTCGACTGAATTTCTGAATATATTTTCTAGCATAATAACCCTCAAAAAGAATTTCTCGAGCCCCTACAGAAGCTACACGCCAAATTCCAACCTTGTAGCTCAATTTTCAGGAAAGATATAAATGATAAAAATTCGAAAAACAGCAGAAACCAACCAAACAAAACTACTTTATCGAGCTTATAAAAGGAGTGCAATAGGGCTGAAGGACAAAATCCCCAAAAAGGTTATGTAAGGCAATATGCCAAATTTTAGCGCCCCAGCTCAATTGGCGGAAGAGGGAGGAAGAGTTATGCATAGAACTGATCATCTTCAAGTTCAAAAGAGGAAAATACTATTTATCTTCCCTTCCAATTTAGGTAATAAACTGAGACTTGCATATGTAAATTACAATGGCGTAAGCAGGAACTTTTTGTGTCGGTCAAAGGTGGACCGTAAAATATTCCAAGAAATGTTTATAGATGGGGGGGGGGTGAATTATTCTATTAAAAAATAGTTATGCCTTACCACCCTAGGGTCAGTTTTTAAGTTTTTTTTTTTTAAATTTGGAGGAGGGCAGTGAAAAAAAGTTGCGATATGACGTCAAATAAATAAGGTAAAAATCTTGACCCTTACATCCCCCCTACAACCACCGGTCTGATTAAAAATTCAAAACTTACATGAAAAATCAAAAAAAAATCCGATTTTTTGGTACTGATTCGTTATACTTGCACTGACGTCGTGAAGCCAACTTTCAGGTCGTGGGAGAGGGGGCGGTGAAAATTAAAAATCAACTTTCATCAACTTTTCCACCCATTTTTGCAAAGTAAAATAAGTAAATGGTTTCTGTTGTGTGAAAAGCACTGTTTTTTGGGCCCAAGTTCAAAAAATTGAAATAAATGATGAAACCGAGCGAAACGAGGGCGAAATTTTGAAAAAATTGATCTTTTTGGCACTAAAATTGAGTTAATAAAAGTTTTAACTTCATTTTAGTAAGTTCATGCGGTTGGCTCAATTTTTCTCTTTTTGTATCAACCAATTTTTTGCCAACTTTTCACAACTTACAAGTTTTTCACCAACTTTCTCAGTTAAGGAGAAGGGTGGTTAATGCCACAAAACCTCCTCCCGCCCCTAAGTAACGTCCCTGCAACCACACAAGGCTAAACAAAAAAAATTGGGGATTTTGTAGCTTTTCAGAGCTTTTAAACCTGCGATTTAAATTAAATAAAGCCGAATATTTTGAATTTTTGAAGCAATGAATCAAAAAAAATACTTCCATTCATTATACCATCGCAAATTGAAATTTTGTATTTTTACTCCATCAGCACAAAAAAATTCAAAATAAATGGCCTATTTTTAATTTTTAGACCGAATTTTGAAACTTCTGAAAAGCAAAAAAAGAGAATTTTTTTGGGTCTCATGAAGTCTGCCAACAAGTATAACATGTTAGTACCAAAAAAATCCAAAAAAAGAAAATTTTGAAATTTTAAACCAATAAGGGAGGGTGGGTAAGGATCAAGTTAAAGACCTCAAGCTTTTACCACATTCATTTCACATAATTTCACAACTTTTCTTCACTACTCCTTGCAAATTTCAAGAAAAAAAACTAAAATTGAAATTCCCTATGCCCAAGCGAAGCGAGGGTCAAAACTGCAATTTTAGAAATATTTTAACAATTTACGTTATTTTTTAAACTTGATAACCCAATTTTCTACAAAAATAATTCAATTTTTTCTGCCACAGGAAGGGTTTTACCCTACATATCCCCCTTCTCCAATTCAGCCATTGGATAGAATTCTAAATTTACAATTTAATGATGAACAGGTATCAAATGCCTTACTTTAGTGGCCATTACACACAACTTTTTTCTGCTATAAGGTTCGATTTTTCATCAAAATCTCCTATCAAATTTTCGGGTAGGCTAAAAAAAAATTGGGTGAGCAGTAGCCCACCTAGGCCCTGCTGTAGGTAAAGTAACATTTGATTCTATACCGATTAGTTTCAAAACGAAAAATTTTTCGCAATTTTTGGACCTGAGCACCTCCTCACCTGAATTAGGACTTGAATAAATTTTGATCCAAGGTCATCCGCATTCATATATGTACGTCTAATCCACAGTTAATCTAAGCCTCTGAATTGAATTTTAGTATAATTTAACTCGGTATCAAGCCAAGTAAATGATTTTAGTCTTGAAAAAAAAATAAAAATAAATATTTGGCATGTCCACAAAATATTCTTAAGGGTATTCTAGAACCCTAGGGTGAATTTGGTTGCCTTCCCTCTTTCCCTTAGATCTACAGTCCTCAACAGCCTGATTTTCTTTTTAAACACAATGCAGAAAATTAAGCTAAACAGCAGTTTTTAAAGAAATCTTCGCATTTTAGAATACAACTCACAGCTCAAAAAAATTGACGACATTTCTGGTGAAAAATATTCAATACTTAAAATACACATTTTAAGAAAAAATTGTTCCACAATTCTCATAGATTCGGATCTATATTGATTTCAAGTTTGCTTCTGTTTACAGCTGTACCCCTATGAATTATAAAATTATGGGCCTCCCCCACCCCTCCCAAATACATCGGTATTGGATTACAAAGATTAACTTCATCTTTTCCACAATTTTTTCAACCCTCAAAAAAAGAAAAACAAAACCGTAGCTTCATCGTTGCTAATGTCTTATATCTGACCATAAAATTACATTCATTCATCACAATTAGAGCTACATCAAACTTTAGCTAGTTCACATCATGTTTATTCTTAAACGACCAGTTGAGACCCTATCCACATCATCATCATCTTCTCTCCACAACATACCAAACTCGTCTGATATCTCATATTTAGATCAAATAATTCGCACGTATCTCAACATCTTTGTTTTAAAACTGATATGGATGGGGAAAAAAATCGTGTCAATGTGCCAGAATCTGCGAGCATTTCTGTCTACTCGAGCGCAATAGTTTACCACAATAGCACGAAATGTTTACATTTTACCGGCTTATTTAAAGCAATACACCTAAAATTGTTTGGTCAAAGTATATAAATGTAAGTAGACTTTCGACGTCTAGTCATCGATTTCGTAAATAAATTAACAAATTAGTTACGTCGTTTCGACAATAATGAATTTAACGCCGAACCTAATTGTTTATATATCGGTAGGTTTAAATATCTAGCATATTTTCTAAACTGACCCCTATTAAAATATCGTATAAATTAAGTTACGTAATAAAAATTGTTTCATTTCAGCATTTCCTAATTGGAATTGTAATATCAGTGCCGGAATCGATAGAAAATACAAGTAAACCATGTGGCTGTGAACTTCAACGTATACTTGGATTAGAACCTTCTCCTAGTAAGTTTAGTTTATTTAAAAGCTTAATTGAGGAGATGATTATGAGTGTTGGTGTTATCCTTGGAAGGTCAATGGCAAGGGATATACTTCGAACAAAAGTTTTTTTTTTTTTATAACGTAATCCATCAATTATTTAACGTCAAATTATTTCAATTTGAATTTTTATATGCTGAATACAAAAAAAAATTAAAATGAGTAACATTATAACATCCTAAAACAATTGGAAAAAAGGTAACATAATTAAAATAGGATTATTAAAAGGTATTTCCAGATAAGACTGGCGAAATGCCCTTGATCTCAGATTTTCGACATTTTCACGAAACATCCTCAGGCATCTCAGAAAAAATTTTAGGACTCAAAACATTTCCCCAATCTCACTCCCCTCCTTCAGAACAACGAACAAACGCGTATTTGAGGAAAAATTATGATTTCAATCTAAACGTTTAGAGGGATGATGATTCTATCAACACGAATTTTTACAAAATTTTTCATCCCAAAGGGGTGGAGATGTTGACTAGAGAAAACATTGAATTACTGCAGCTGCGGACCCCAGAGGGGTACATGAAACTTTTTTCGCTGAAGTATTATACATTTTGATAGCTATAATTTTTAGCAATTTTTAGCAATTTTTTTTGAGATTTGAGCCATTTTCAAAAACTTAAAAAATACTCATAAATGCGTTTTTCTCATAAATAATGACTAATACGCTAAAAATGATTAGAAGTAAAGTTATTTAGCTTGAAATTTTATATCAGATTTCATCATTAAAATTTTGGCTATGGAATATAATTACAGATTTGTGGGCATGAGCGCAAGACGGGTAAAAGGTCAAAATTCGAAAGAGAGATTTTAACAAAAAATAATCGCGTTGGAATCAGTCCAAAAACAACCCTTTCCTTATTTTCTTACCCACTTTCTATATAAGAAAAAATTGCAATTTTGTTTAAAAAAGTCGATTTTAAATACAGCGGAAATTTTTATATCAACACTAAAGTTCTGGAATTTTATATATTTACTAATTTGTCGATATAAAATCGTAGGAAAGTCACACCGAACTGTCGTTGATTCGTTTTGTATCCCAGAGTCAGCCCCCCCCCTCATTTGGAGCATAACCTAGATTGGTGATATTGGTGTCGTTTTCAAATAAATTGACCCCCCTACCCCCGAATACGATAATGAAGTCAGATTCACAATTTGACCTCAATTAATACTGTGTTCTACTGCAGAGCTCTCACCAAATTTTTACACCAGTAACAATGCCCAAAATAAGGTATTAATTGAGGTCAAATCGCGAATCTAACTTCATTATCGTTTTCGGGGGGTTCGATTTATGAGAAAACGCCACCAACATCACAAACCTAGGTACTGCCTAAATTTGAGGGGAGGGGTGCCCCTGGGCCCAAAAACGGGTCCGCGAAAGTTCGATGCGACTTTCCTGCAAGTTTTTATCAACACATAGAAAATATACAAAATTTTAAACTCTTCAGTTACAAATTCTTGTTTGATATTAATGTGGGAGTTACCGTCCTACTTAAAATTGACTTTTTTGAACAAAATTATAATTTTTTCTCATGTAGTGGGTCAAAAAATTGGGAGAAGAGTGTTTTTCAACTAATTCAGACACTCTGAATACGCATTCGGCGTTTGTTTTTCGTTCAAATCTCTCGTTCACATTTTAACCTTTTACCCCTCATACGACGATGCCCACAATACAAATTTTAATGACGAAATCTGACATAAAATTTCATGTTGAGCAACTCTACTTCTATACATTTTTTTCGTATTAGCCATTATTTTTGAGAAAAACGCATTTTTGAGTATTTTTTAAGTTTTTTAAAACAGCTTAAACTAAAAAAAAATTGAAAAAAATTGAAAAAAATTACACTCATCAAAACACAAACGTCAATGAAAAAAAATTTCATGTAACTGCGCAGAATCCGTAGTTGCAGTAATTCGAAGTTTTCTTTTGTCAGTTACTCTCCCTTAAGAGGTGGAAAATGTTGGAAAAATTCGTCATCATCCTTCTAAACATTTGGATTATGGTTTTTCCTCAAATACATCTTAATAGAAAATTTTTTTCCAAAAAAAATCATTTTTTCGATATTCCGAGGAAAGGGAGTGAGGCGGAGGAAATTTTTTTGATTCTTAAATTCTTTTAGAGATGTCTAAGGATGCTTTGTGGAAATTTTGAAAATCTGAGATCAAATAAGACATTTTGCTATTCGTATCCGGGAATACCCTTCAAGTACAAATTTTCCCCCAGTTGTCCCAGTTTTTTTTTTTTCAATAAAGATCATATCAAATATTATTTAAAAAATTAAATTAGTCTAATTTTGCATTCACAAATAAATTTAAATTGCTGCTAAGTACAAGACTGGGTCCATTAGAGCAAAAAAAAATAAAATAAAAATGTTAAAATGGTGAAAAAACTGCAAAAATAATTTAAAAGTGAAATCGAAAATACAGGACTACTCCAGGAATAAAAATAACCGAGTAATCACAAATTTTATCTTGATGTACGAAATTTCATAGAAATCTAGATGAATGAAATTATCGTTAATTAGCATATTCATTGAAAAAAATACTTCATCGATAATATTAAAAATGGAGTATTTATCCACCAAATTCTCAATCCGTTTCAAAATCTTGTTTGCTTTTAAATTTTCGAAGAAAAAAAATCATCTTTATTTTTCTACAAAATTAATTACTTCATCGGTAGAAAATTGATATCATTGGCAAGAATTTACTCCCTTGTTCGTTACACTATAATTAACTCGTTCGTTTTCAACTGATACCAAAATACCACGATAAGTTTTCACTATTCTTTCGCTTCCTTTTGAAAAAATTAATCACTCGGAGAAGGCGATTAATTTCTACATATTTTCTAATAAACATCTTTCGTACTAGGACATTTGAGCAAACCGCGTTATAGTAATCCATTTTCATCAAGCCGATCATCCGCTCGTTACGATGAATTAACGCCGGAAGAACGTGAAGAACGGGTAAATCGAGGCTTCGCTCGAATAATGCAATTTATGACATTCCTGGGACACGTCGATAATTACTTAACAGACAAAGCAAGCGGATTAATAAAAATAATGGGTCGAGCTATGGAAACAGGGGACGAAGAAGAGCTGCAAGACGATATTTACAACAGAATATCTCGACGACAAACGCAACCCAAAATATCCACAACTATCACAACGTAACGCCAACCAATCCTCATACTATTGCATCCTTCAAGACGATCTCTGTACTAATTTAACGTATTTAAATTATTTGAAAGTGGGAAAAAAAAGAAAAAAAAAAGAATTTATTTTATAAACACGTTTCTGTAACAATCGTAATAAATTATTTATATTTATGTTACGATTCGCTGCTACCCTCAGCGTAATCATAATATTTTCACATTAACACAATTGCCGGCATGAACGATAGATATTTTTTGCGGCGATTTCAGGCAGAAAATTCTTCTAATCAAATCTGAGATCTTATCTTCGTCTATTTCCAACGAGTTATCGACCGGGTTCTCCAGAAAGATGCAACCTTTTTTATCCCCGAAGCTAACGTTTTTGAAACTGCGTCATTGATATGTTTAGAAGGGGGCAGCAGGCCAACAGGCGGGCGCACAACAAACAAATATATTAAAACCTTGTATTAAGAATCACGTACTACTTGTAAAAACTTCACCAGATAGTACGGAATTATTAGATGTTTTATTAGGTAAGATAGCTCTAAATATAACGTTGTTAGTCGTTAGAAAGGAATTAAAAAAAAAATGGTTGCATCCTTCAATCAACATCATCATCATCATCATCAACATACCAGCAAGTACTTCTCAATTTAGGTAAATCAAAACACACCGCCGTAGATAAAATTGAAATCGCCCAAAAAACCATAATCAAATCGTCGTTCAAAAAAGTTAATTCTCAAACCGAAAATTGTAATTTCTTCAACACAAGAAAATGAAACGAAATAAATTCGATCCAATGGATCCCAGCAGTGTTAATTATAATCATTGAATTGAACTTCATGCTTCATGAAATATTATGGGACCTCCCTCTTTAAGTGCAAATATGCAACAGAACCAACATTTTCGATACCATAATGAAAATCGTTCGTTGATTGCAAGGAGCATTATTACTTTCACATTCATCGTACCTTTTATTTTATACCACGAATTTAAATTAACAAATGTTGACACCTACCTTGAAACTATACCGTTGTTGTGATTTGTAACATTTTCTTTAACGTTTTTTCTCCCATAATAGGGTTCAACAAAAATGGTCTTCGCGTTCATTTTATCTATATCGATATCTTCTAATACACTTCCTTGATCGTTTCTAATGATTATTTTACGATTGTATAATCCGAATAGGTTTTCAATCTGCAAATTAAAACAACGAGTCAGAAGTGGAAATATACATGGAAATTAAGACACAATATTTATCGAAAATTGATACTCACTTCTTTGTGTAAAACTTCGAAAGTTAAGAAATTTTCACCTATCGGATTTTCGAGGAATACTGATCCACTAGATCCACATTTACCGTATCCTGGTTCGATACCATTTAAAACTACGTTCACATACCTGTGAAAAAAAAAATTTGTAGTGTTTTCTACTTCAATTGCAATAATTCATCTTTCAAAAAAAAAAAACATGATGGGAAATGCATCGTCATTCATTTAAAAATAAATTTTCGAGTCGTGCGTCAGTTTCACTGAAATGTTCCTAATTTCACATAATATTTTAAAAATCTTCTTTCTTAGCTTCGATAAAATTTTAGAACTTTTATCTAATTACACATGAACGGAAATTTTCAAGTTCATTCCTCAATATTGATTATTCGGAAGCTCTATTTACCTGCAATTTGGCGCAACAGAAAGAACATCTTCTCTTCGTGAAAGTGTTATTGTTAATTTAGACTTTTTTAGCTGTAAAAAAAAAAAAAAAAATACATTAAAATTAAATTACGTCCAAGGAGCAAACGTAATGAAAATTTTCGTAATATTTATTCACCTCTTGTTCTTCACTAGCGATAATTTTAGTCTTCGGTTTAGATTTAATGAAAGGCGATTTAATAGAGTTCTCGATAAACTGGCAATACTCGTTGGCAACCCTATCTAAATCGCTATTTTCCGGAGAAATACTGTAATGAACGTAGATCTGATCCGTAGGAACAAGATGAGCCTTTTTACGTAGCTTCTGAATACGATTAATGATCTCCCTAGCCATACCTTCGTCTAACATTTCCCGATCTAAGGTTACGTTCAATAATACTAGAAGCTGCGATAAAAAAATACTCGTTAGTTCCACTTATCCTTACACTTAGAGGGGAGAGGGAGATTTATAATCCTTTACTAACATCGTTATCAGAATGCGCTTCGTATTGATCTGAGAGCTGCGTAGCTGCAGGTCCTGAGCAATTGAAAATAATACGCAAATCTTTTCGGTCCAATTTATGACCTCGTAATTCGATGCTACCGCTGTTTACAAAATCTTGTACTTGTTTATCGGTTAAATTCTACATAAAAATTCGAGTACGTTGTAAACAATAAATAATAAAAAATAATAATAATGCGTCACGATATTAAATACGGGATTTTTCCGTTCATCGTACCTTGATATCAGTCATGACATCCTTGAAAGCTGATTTCAATCTATTACCCAAAGACTTATGATCTGGCTCAGCCCGAAGAGTAACTCCGTATTTTTCTTTATCCGTAGAAAAGGTAACAGTTCGCACATTTAGTTCTTCCATAATATAATGTTTTATTTTTGCGATCTCTTCTAAAGAATTCGGATCATCTAGAATGACTACTACTTCTTTCAAAGGGTACTAAAATGTAAAATTGAAGTTTAGAGAAACATTTCGAAATACCTCAACGCGAATAAAAAGCAAATATTTCGAATCGTTTTACTTTAATTGGGATGGTTTTTCGATCACGGATGATTCTACCCAGTTCAATAATGGTTTGCATTTTCGAAACTGATTTTTCGATCTTTTCTTCAATCATATTCAATCTACGTATAGAGATAGGAGTTTAAATGAAATTAATTGAACAGATTTCATTGTACAATGGAAAAGTTTCGTTCTTACTTACTTCGGTTCGGGAATCATTAAGAAGTGCACACTTTTTTCTTCTTCGTAAGACAAGTGTTTCAAATTTTGATAGATTAACTCGGATAAGAAAGGCGTAAACGGTGCCATAATCTTGACCATGGTAAACAAAACGTTACTCAAAGTGGATAAAGCAGTAACACAATCTTTCGATCCATTTTCACCCTGCAAAGAGGCATAAATTTTTAATAATTTATTCAAACAGAACACCTGGTAATTGAATGAAAATAAACCTACTTTGAAACGTTTTCTATTCATGCGAACATACCAATTGGTTAAATTATCGATAAATTTAATTAATCTTGGTACGACTGTGTATAATCGATAGGCAGTCATTTCTTCGCGAACAAAAATCAAAAGAGATTGGGTGAACGATAGAATCCATTTATCCATCATGTTTGGAGATAACTCGTCACCTTTGAATTTAATTTGAATATTACTTTCCTAAAAAATTAATTTCAAATGAACTATGGACATTTGTATTATCAACATAATGACAGACAGAAAATAAAACTTGCGTTTTCAATTTAATATTTTCGACTTCAAAGCAGAGCATTGTTTTATTAATGAATTTTAATTCTATCAACGTTCAAATACTAACCGCATTCAAAACCATGACATTTTGAACTAAAAATCTATACGCGTTGTACCATGGTAAGAACACATCTTTTAGAATATCACGTACGCCTTCTTCTTTAAAACGCAGATTTTCAGCTCTTACGACCGGTGAGTTGATTAAATAGAGACGTAAGGCGTCAGCACCATATTTACCGACAATCTATAAATAAAAGAGAATATCATGGTAATATTACGTGTAAGTATAGAAGCATAATATGAAGAAGGTTAGACTATTAGACACGAACTTCCATCGGATCTGGGTAATTTTTTTTTCTTTTAGACATTTTCTGCCCATCACTGGCTAAAATAAGACCATTAGCGATTAAATTCTTGAACGGTGGTTTATTAAATAACGCTGTGGAGATGACTAGCAACGTGTAAAACCTGCGAATGACAAAACACAAAATCAATACAACACGCGTACTTGATCGTCACTCAACAAAATTAACACGTACCATCCTCTCGTTTGATCAATTCCTTCGGCGATGAAATCGGCGGGGAAAAGCGATGGGAATTCTTTTCTATGTTCAAACGGATAGTGAAGCTGAGCGTATGGCATCGAGCCAGATTCAAACCAACAGTCAAATACTTCTGGTACTCGTTTTAATGGCGGTTTTTTCGGATCAATGGACGGTATTTGTAAAGAATCGACTCTGAATAAAATGTACAATACCGGTAAGTCGATTTCTCAAAAAAGAAACCACTCAAGATTAATTATAAAATCAGTACGTTTCTCTGTGTAAATCTTTCACAGTAACTCCACTCAATTTAGATAAATCAGCTATGCTGCTCACGCACACAACTTCGCTTCCATCATCGGACATCCATAATGGAATTGGAGTACCCCAATATCGATTACGACTGATGGCCCAATCTCTCGCTTCTTTCAACCAATTACCAAAACGTTTTTCTTTAACGAAATCGGGCACCCTTGAAAAGTACACGTTATTACTATTACGTACACGAATATAAATATTTTAGTATCTTAATTAAGTACCAATAAGTTTCTTTGTTGCATTTCATCAAATCGCTGCTTAAGTGTTCAACTCGAATGAACCAGCTAGGCACAGCTTTATAAATCAGAGGTGTATCGGAACGCCAACAAAAAGGGTAATTGTGTTTTATTGTAGAAGCTGAGAATAAACGATCAATTTCTTTCAACTTTTTAATGATGTGTTTGTCTGCATCCTTTTTAAAGAGAAATTATCAAAAATGCTGTACAATATTTATAATAAAATGAACAAAAGTAATACTCACTTTAACATGTAAACCGGCGAATTCAGAAACAGGTTCAACGAAACACCCACTCGCATCTACCGGACAAACCATGGATTGTTGATCTCGAGTAATGATTCCATGAGCAAGACATACTCGGTAATCGTCTTCACCAAAATAAGGAGCTTGGTGAACAATTCCAGTACCAGATTCTTCACTAACGTAGTTATCCGTTAGCACTTTAAATGCATTTTCCATCTGGAATTCATCAAAATGAACAATTAATCATTAATAGAAAAAAATAATATAGCTAACGACCAGTTATGATTTTCAATGCGGGAAGACAAAATCATATCGTTTCACAATCATGAAACTACAGAAACGACGATTCTGAAATTGTGGGAAAAATTTTAAATAAAAAATGGGAAAATGAGCTGGTTCATTCATTTCAACTCCACCACATCAACATTATCTATCACTACATTATTTAGGGAATAAAATTAATCGAAAACTGACATATTTCTAACGCAAAATCAATCATATCGATACTAACATGAGCAAAATAAGGAAAGAGAGGCACGTATTCTTCGCCTTTCAATTCAACACCCAGAAATTCTTTTATAATTTGATATTCGTCCTCGGATTTGAATACATGTTCCAATCGAGCTTTCATCAAAATGAAAAATTTATCTTTCTTCAAATCTGAAATAAGAAGGAAAACATCGAAATGCAAGCAAACAATTTTTAAAAACCATGAGATTCCGGTTGCATCAAAAACAGAACATTTTTTCAAATTTACTCACCTTTAATTTCTACATAAGCTATATTCTCATTGACACATAACGCCAGATTGCTGGGTAATGTCCATGGCGTCGTAGTCCAAGCCAATAAAGAAACATTTGGGTTCTTGACTAATGGAAATGCAACAATCACTAAAAACAAAAAGATAATTGTGCATTTATAGAAACAAAATTCGATAACATTACGATACAAGACAATAAAAAAAAATTACCAGCAGGATCAACAACTTCTTTATAATTTTGACCAGATTCGAAATTCGACAAAGGAGTATTACAGGCGGTAGAATAGGGCATGACTTTCACACCTCGATAAACTAGCCCTTTATTCCATAGCTCGCTGAATACCCACCAGATACTCTCCATGTACCACGGATACAGCGTTTTATAATCGTTCTTAAAATCTATACAATAAATACAATGTAATAATGAGCTAAAACGCGATTTAGATCTAAATCATCGATTACCAATCCATCTTCCTAATCTCGTAATAATTGTTTCCCATTCTTTGGCGTAGCGAGTAACGATTTTACGACATTCTGCGTTATACGCGGCGATACCCATTTTTGCCACATCATCGGGTCCTTTGATATTAAGCTTCTTATCAATTTCAAACTCCTGAAAATAATAAACGATACTATAAATAGTAAAATGAGCGATAAAAATTGCCCAACATTCGATAACATAATATTTACATAGAGTTATTGACCCCAATAACACGTTGCGTACGAAGTAATAACATATTAAATACTTTAAACTTTAATCAATACGAATAATTTAAACGATCACACGCGCGACGAGTGTCAACTCACCACCGGTAATCCGTGGCAATCCCAACCGAATCTACGTTCGACGTAATAGCCATTTTGATGAGCATAACGGGTAACGATATCTTTAATTGTGCCGGCTAAAATATGACCGTAATGTGGTAATCCTGTAGCAAAAGGCGGCCCATCGTAGAACGAATATCTGCACAACAAAACGGTATTTCATTATCAGCAGATGTGGATAACATAATATTGCATTAATGATATGAATCAAAAGGAACATACCTAGGTTTACCTTTGGACCTTTTCATACATTCTTCAAAAGCTTTGATTTCATTCCAAAACTGTAAAGTCTTTTCTTCCGATTTTGGAAAATCAATAGTCTCCGGTACTAGTTCCATGTTACGTAGAGATTTGATCTATCGACGACGTGCAATCAAGTAATCAAACAAGGAATCAGTTAGAGTTATTTGTACTACGAACTTGATGCATTAGCCTGAATAATTAACAAACTCAGTAGAATTATTATAATGAATAAGTTTATAATATTACATCATCTTAAATTTATATTTTTCCAATTACACGTTTTCACACACCGCACTAAACAAGTATTGATTCACAGTGTTTCGGATGATCCAGATAAAAAAATCCATAACGTACCCGGCGTGTTATTTGGTCAAGTTGAATGTTACAAAAGTAGTGTTAAAATATTTCATTAGGAGCGCTATAAATCATTCGTTCAAAATCGTAATCAGATTTGCCAATCGCCTTCTCATGATCTTAATGGCAACTAATTTAACACATGAAAAAAAATTTATTATAATCTTTTCAATTTAAAAAAGACCTTGGCTTATTAATAAACTATGTTAGTTAACCGATGAATGCCTTAAAAATCAATTTCAAGACATCCTACTGGCCAATGCCATTTATTAATGAATTTCTCATCGTACTTTTTAAATTGAACGGTTTTTGCTTAAATTGAAGTAATCAAATTACTCAACAAGAACAACTCATCTCATCTCAGTATTCCTTCATTAGTCTGCACTCTGCATTACCATCAACTCTGTCATAATTATTATTATAAGGTTAATAATGAAATACTTAGGCAAGGTAGCTTTATTATTGAAAAAAAAAAAACGATTTACCAATTTACAGACAGCTTTTATGATACTAGCTGAAAATATGGAATAAAGCACAATCAAATCTCTGTGTATCCACTCTGGCCTAATTTTCACCGCTCTAAACGTTTGGATAAATCGATCGACGGACTTTTAGATAAATGCAACCTTTTTTTAAAAAAAAAAAATTATCATAAATTGGAAGGCCACAGATTAATATATTGATAAATGAAAAAACAGAGCTTTTTATGTACCAATAATTAGCTAATTTCCATTGACTTCAAAAACAACAATCGATAAGACTTTTGCATGTTAATTAAGTACCTAGTTCATCAACTAGTTGTCAGATACATTACATACCAGTCTCACTTCAACACATAACTTCGTTCGAACTTCTCGTGCAAAGTTTTATTCAGTCATCGTCTTACATTTCGTTTTTACCTACCATAATGAAATCGTTAAGCATTATTGCCTTCGTGGCTTTTGTCACCCTAGTAAAGGTATGTATTTTTCTTCATTTAAAATTATTTTTACAATATTAACGGGGCGTCGATTTATTTAAAAAAATCAATTATAAATAACCTTGAGATATTACTTCATATGTACTTGTCGGTTCTACGAAAGAAAATGTTGATTTTCTGCAACTGTATCTATCAAAAATTAAAAACCAAAATTTTTATCAGTTATTTATTGATATCTATTACCAAAGATTTTTGTTTGAAATTATTTGGGATATTTTTTCGATTCCTTGCTTTTCCAAAACTACCATTTCCATCTCTATCTCCGAATAAAATCTTCGATATGAAATTTTACCTTCTCGACTAAGATAGTTTTTACCAAATATCAGCGAATTACTACCGATTTTTTTTTTCTTTTGGCTTCGTGAAAGTAAAAACTAAGTAATTAGTCAACACCTCAATTATCTACTTATAAAAATATTATTATTTTACTTTTCATACTTACTAAATTATTATTTTTTATTCATTTATTTATTCATAGGCTGACACCGCTACTCAATCCCCCTTTGACAAAGCTGTTGCCGAAGCTATCAACAATATCGATGCTGGAGTGCAAAAATTTCAAGAAGTGACCGGAATAAAAACCGAATTTGATAAAGTTAAAGTAGAAGCTTTTTTGAAAGGTAATTTAGGGGATTCAAAGAAAAAAATTGAAGAAATATTAAAAAATTTAGAAACAAACGTAAGTGGAAAATTTTTACATTAATCACAGTACCTGCTACTTTATTTCTAATAAAATAAAAAAAGGTCACGTTTTATTGTTGATATATTATGCATACAGCATATATGTATATCTCCGTACGAATGAAAACATCACAGCCTATTTAGAAACGTGGTCGAGGTTATTCATACGTAAAATTCTGAATTTAAAATGATCATGTTTCTTCTTAATGCCTACGTTTGTATCGAAACTGAATTTTGACTTCATTTACAGGCCAAGCCGTTGAGTGAAGATTTCAAAAAGAATGTAGACAATTTATCGAAACAATTCAACGAAACGGTCAAGAGTTTTAACAGTAGTGAAACCCAAGGAAATATTCAAAAGCTTCAAGAAGTTTTTCAATCTTCGTTGAAAAAAATTGTCGAGCAAGTCAATGAAGTCGCGAAATCTGCCGGTGTAACTCCATCGCCCGCAATTCAAAAGAATTTAAACGACCTTCTCGAAGAAGTCGATAAGGGCGCTAACAAAGTACGCAGTACACTTCAGCAAGCTATTAACGATGCTCAGAAAAAACAATCCTAAGAATGTAAATTTAATGAAAATATTTGTAAACAGTTAAGTACTTGTAATTATTTATATCAAAACTTGATCATTTATTATTTATGTCTTTATCTAAGAAGAATAAATTCATATAAATAATACCTAGATTATTTATTTAGAAAATATTTTTCTATAGCTTTCATGAAGGTTTTAAAAAGAACAAAAGCTGAGTTGGATCTCATTTTCGAACTTCTTTCAAGGTTACTTCCGAGACTTAGTTTTAGTTGGTATTTTTTAAATTCTAATTAAACGTATAAATGGGGAGGATGCTTAATCTTGTGAATCTTGAATAGAGTAGAACTGTTGTGGAAGAATTTGTATTTTTAGTTTTTTATTTTCTAAAAAAGTAGCGATTTTTTCTAGGCAGGTATTTACTTTCTCATTGCATAGCATCTTATCTAAATTTGCAAATCTTCAACAGCTCAAATTGGCATCACTTGTGAAATGTCCTAGAAAAATTGAATATTCAAAATTTACAACCTGTGTATGATTAAAGTGTACCCAGTAGGTACCTACATTACTTATGACCAAATTATGATCCAGATGTATGCGACACTACCTCAGTAAGTAAACTCAATTTGGCATATTTGCTAAATTAAATTACGCTCAAACACAAGGGATGGGAATTGAAATTTGATACTTTGGTCTCGCAGATAAAATACGTACAATAACATCTTTTGATGAATAAAATTATCTATTTTATTTTGTTTTGAACATGCGATTTCATCTCACCCAATTAAAAAAATCAATACAGCAAATTGAATCCCTGCAGAGAATAAAGCAACTATTCAATCTCGTTCTAGAATCAAATACCTTTAAATGAAAACCGCACAATCATATTATTGTTGGTTTTGATGGAAAATTATAACTACGGCAAGTAGATAGGTACATGATAAATTAAAAATATAAAATTAAGAATAAAAAAAAAACATCTCGATAATTCGATTTTATTAACCTAAAATACATTTCTGTAGATAAAAAATGATTGCATAATATGATCTTGACTAATGAACTAATTAAAAACAAGTTCAATATGGAACAGATGCATTTGAAATCGCTAATCCAATTACATAAATTTTTACTCCAATTTTTTTTTTTTTTTAAATTAAACAAATCCCTGATTGAAATAATTATTTGATTTTGTTACTAATTTAAGCTCAAGCACCTGATTAAACGAGATATTCAGGTAATAGGTACCTATCTAATTGATAACTTCTAATAACTTGTTGGAGTTTCATACAAGTGTCTAAATTAATAATGAAAACTTTTAAATAATTTAACTTCTACAAAACAAAATTTAAAAAGAATTCAAAATGTAGAAAAATTAAATTATCAAATGGCTTTTGAAACTTTCTAGCAAAGTATCCACTATTTACCCACCGTACCTAGACCTATACACTACTTCATAAAACAAAAAAAAAATGATACATAAAAGTCATTTATAATAATACTCAATTGTCTCTGAGCTTACATTTTAATCACGAATGAACACATATAATTTTTTTAACGAAATCCTATTAAATTCAATGACACCGACGTCATCATACTTCCTGACTTCGTAATTCAGTAGTCTCGGCAGGTTCAGTTGTTCTTTCTATAGGCTCAGGAACTTTAGTTCTATTGGTAACCGATTGAAAAATATAATTAAAACAGTTACAAGGCGAAACATTATTTTCTACTCGATTGAATTATTAATTAATCGCTTACTTGACTTTCTGGCTTTCGTGATCCATAGATCGCATAATCACTCTATACCCGCTACAAACGATCAATAATAATAACGGTCCAACTATAAGAACCATTACAGGAATCACAATCCATAACGTTCTCGAAGAAAATTCTTGTTGACCTGGTAGCCAAAATTTTACATTTGAAAAAAAATATAAAAATTACTTCGTAGATTCAAAAAAAAAAAAAATACATCAAATACAAAAAAAATATTGAAAATATAATTACGTAAAAATTATTTTAAAAATGAGTATAATTTACACGAAATGGAAAAATGTTCCTTAAAAAATATATTACATAAAAAAAATAAAAAATAAAAATAGGAACAAATTTCCATTCCACCTGATCACTTACTTTCGTGATAGTACCATAATTAAAAAAAAGATTATTACGAACTCGATCGTTGAAATATATTTTTTTTTGTTTATAAAAGTGGAACAGAAATTTTTCCCTTACAATTGATTTATCTATAGGTAGGCTATACCTACTCTAACTACTCTTAAAATCAACATTTCAAAAGATCTTTTAAAACTTCAACGTACCTAAACAAATAGGTATATGTAAATTATATAAGTAGGCAGTCAACAGATAAGTAATTAAAACGAGATAAAAAAAAAAAAGAAAAGAAAGGGGAACATAATAAAAACAATGAGTATATTATCAGATAATTCGACTAAGTAAATTAAAAACCTAATTTTCTTAAACCAAATCCGCTTGTACTCTTGAACCATATTGTAACGGAGCATTTTCATAATAACGAGAAGCCGAACGACGAATACTATCGTTATACTGTTCGTCTAACAACCTGCGTACTCTCTCATTAGCGTGATTATACTCGTCATCCAGATCCCAAACTTTATCTTCGAATTCAATCAAAGGTTTTCCGGGTAAAGGCTCGTTAGTCCTGTAGACGCCGTCGTAATGACGTTTACGTTTAGGAGATGTACCAGGAAGTAAATGAGATTGACTAGGACTAGGTTCGGATAACGGACTACTCTCGAAACTGCCACCGGGGAATTGGAATCTGGGACCGGGGGATAGACTTGCGGTAGGATCTACCCTTTGACTGTGCAATATTGGAATACTACGAGTTCTAGGAAGACGTGATTCTTGCGCAATAGTATCACTGAGATTAGGAGTACTTAAAGCTAATATAGAGGATCTTCGGCGCATTGCCGGAGTAGACGTGAAATTCCACGATTTATTCGAGCCTTGTTTTTTACCCTTGCGATAAGCTACGTTTAGCAGGCAACAGAATAATAATAGAATAGGTACTATCACGAGCGAAGTGATGAATATCGATGTCCACGCTGTTCTTGATTCGTATTCAACTAAACCTGAAATTTTAACCGAAAATGTCGCGTAGTTATTTATAGATATTTAATAAAAGGTCATTATGATTGCTTAAAAGAGAATTCCCATTCCTGAATACGAATAAGCGAAATGCTCTTGATCTCAGATTTTCAAAATCAAAATTTGCTCTGTACTACAATAAGGTATTAATTGAGGTCAAATAGTGAATCTGACTTCATTATCGTATTCGGGAGGTTCGATTTATGTGGTAACAACATCAACATCACCAACCTAGATTTTGCCCCTAACCTGGGGNNNTTTTGCCCCCAACGGGGGGGGGGGGGGGAGTAGTCCTGAGATACAAATGAGGTCGCGAAAGTTCGGTGCGATTTTTCTACGATTTTATATTGACACCTTAATAAATATATAAAAGAGTATTCTCCGGTAAGTGTAGCGAAATGCCCTTGATCTCAGATTTTCAAAATTTCCACAAAACATCACTGGGTGCACATAAAAAAATTTAGGGGCCAAAAAATCCCCCCTCCCCCACCACACTCGCCCAGAATATTGAAAAAACTTTCTTTGAGAAAAAATTGACCATTCACGTCAGTTTGAGAAAAAATTATAATTTTAATCTAAATGTTTAGAAGAATTGTGGATCTTTCAATATGAATTTTTACGAAATTATTCACCACAAGGGGGGGGGGGTATGCGACATACGATTTTTTCGCCAAAGTGTGTGTTTTGATGACTACAATTTTTTTTATTTTTTTTTTTGAGATTTGGACCGTTTTCAAAAACTCTAAAATGCTCAAAAATACGTTTTTCTCAGAAATAATGGCTAATACGCTAAAAATGAATAGAAGTAAAATTGTTCAACGTGAAATTTCATATCAGATTTCGTCATTAAAATTTCGGCTAAGGAACATAATTACAGAATTGTGGGTATGGGTGTAGGGAAGGGGGGGGGATAAAGGTCAAAATGCGAACGAGAGATTTTAACGAAAAATAAACAACTGTTTATAGCGAGTTGAAATTTTGTATATTTACCATATTTGTCTACATAAAATCGTAGGAAAGTTGCGCCGAAATTTAATGAAGTCAGATTTACTATTTAATCTCAGCTAAAACCTTGTTTCAAGGCAGAGCAGCTTATTTTGGACACTTTTAACAGTGTCCAAAATAAGATATTAATTGAGTTTAAATAATGAATTTCACCGCACTATCGTACTCAGGAGGTCCGATTTACGGGAAAACTCCACCAACACCAACGTAAGTATTGCCCTAAATAGGGGAAGGGAGGGGGGTTGCCGCTGAGCCTAAAAACGGGCCAGCGAAAGTTCGGTGCGACGTTCCTATAATTTTTTATCGACAAATATAGTAAACATACAAAATTTCATGACTCAATTTTTTCTTATGTTAAAAGTGGGTCAGAAAATTATGATAGGAGTGCTTTTCGACTAATTCAGTCAGATACGCTGAATACGAATCCGACATTTTACTTTTCGTTCGAACCTCTCGCACGCATGTTGACCCTTCATCCCTCATGCACCCATGCCCATAATTCTGAAATTATGTTCCTCAGCCAAAATTTTAATGACGAAATCTGATATGAAATTTCACGTAGAACAATTTTACTTCTATTCATTTTTAGCGTATTAGCCATTTTTTCTGAGAAAAACGTATTTTTTGAGTTTTTATAAATTGCTCGAATCTCAAAAAAAAGTCTAAAAATTTCTAAAAATTATACCGGTAAAAACACAAACTTTGGAGGGAAAAAAATATTATGTATCCTCCCTCCCAGGGTTCGCAATTGCAGCAATTCAAAGTTTTCTTTTGTCAATTTCTATCCCCCGAGGGTGGGGGGGGGGTTAGAAAAATTCATGTCGATATATTCATCATTCCTCTGAACATTTGGACTAAAATCATGATTTTTCCTCAAATACGTGTGAATGCTGAATTTTTTTACAAAAAAAACTTGTTTTGATATGCTTAGCAAAGAGGGTGGAGGGGGAATTTTTTGGCCCGAAAAATTTTTGTTTAGAGAAACCAAAATGTTATGTGAAAATTGTGAAAATCTGAGATCAAAGGTATTTCGTTTATCATTCTTATGCGGGAATACCTTTTCAAATTGTTTTAAAAACAAAATATCTTTATGTTTATTTTGATCGATCAAACATCATAGCTTTCCCTAATTGCCCTGAGATACTTTAATTTTGCATGCATATGCAGAAGGTGGCCAAGAAAAGTAGAAGTAAGCTTTACACTTAAATTTGTTAACCTACCCCATAGAATTATAATAAAATCGAGTTTACATAATTTTTCTCGATTATTTATAAGAAATTAGCGCAAAAAATATCACCTTACGATGCTTTGTTCCACCATACTGCAAAGTAATTCAGGTGGTATAATTAGACTTACGTAGGCATTCGGTATATCCATATTCGGGTACATCCCATCTTCCTTCAGCTGTACATGTTCGTCTTTGGTCACCGATTAATACGAAATCTTGATTACATTCGAAAGTCACTTTAGTACCAGGCGTAAATAAGAAGTTACTTTTTCGACCAAATCTGGGTGTCTCCAAAACTCCGCAAGTGATCACTAAGCGAATATTTTTCGTCAATTTGATACCAACCCTTATTTCAAATTTTTCTCATTTAATTTTACTTACCTCTTTCCTTATTTCTAGTTTTGATATTTACAAACGAATCTTGGAACTGTAACGTGTTCTTGGCTAATTCTTCATTCAATGAGACCGAATAGTCATATTTGCATTGATACGAATCGCCACAGATTTGATATGCTTTTTTTATGTCGTCAGTTCTAAAATCATATTTCAACATTGCTAAAAATCAAATTTATATTCTGCAAAATGGTAATCAAAGGAGGGGACGATAAGGAGCTAAAATAAGATAATTTTTTGAAAAAATATTCGGTGGGATTTATGTAAATAAGTATCTACCGAACCTAACCAGATGTTATGTAATTTATTAGTCTAATTTTATCAGTTAACCAATATATTCATCTATGGAAGATAAAAGGAAGTCGGAGTATCCTTAAAACCTGTTTCAAGGTCTTAGAAAAACTAATATCACCATTTTCAGGCATGTCAAATATTCATTTTGCTCATTTCCCCTCCCCTTGTTCCAGACTAAAATCACTCAAATTCAGCCACTAGGATTACATTGGCGCCACATCAGATATATATATATGAGTGAGGGTGATTTTGGGTGAAAATTCACTCATGTCCAAATTTTGAGGAGGGGGCGCGAAGGAACAAAAATTGAAAAAAATGTTTATTATTTAGCAACCCGAAAAAGGATCAATATTTGCGTAATATGCTCGAAAATCAGCCTCTTGTATTGATCAGGAAGAAAGATGTTCAGGTTTATCGTCTTTATGACCTTGAAAAAAGTCGATTCTTCGTCTAGTACGCCTTTAAATTGGGAGCTAAAATTTGGCATGTAAATTTTTGTAGATACTGTAAATGTACCCTTTCATGGTTCCAACTTTTCAGCCTCGTTGCAATCACGTGCGACTCCAAAAAAGTAAAATTTTGGTCGTTTTTTTTTTACGTTTGTGAGTTAGTTTCCAGCATAACTCCCCCCCCCCTCCAAATAAGCTAAGAAATTGAAATTTGGCGTTTAGGTTCAATGAAGCTTCCAAACATGCCTTTCAACTATTTACTCTGAAATCAAATCTCCTCCCTTATGACTCTTTAAAAAAACTTTTTCCCCAAAATTTTACGAAGATCAGACTTAAAAATCATTAATTTTGAATTAGTAAAATATTTGAACGCTATAAAAAATAAAGGTATCAAAAATAATTTTAAAGTAGGTGTTTACCTATTTAATGGTATTATTTCATCCGGAGTTCTACCATATTCCGCAACAAAAGTTCGATTCGCATAGTAACTCGCTGTTCGTCCATATTCACGAAAGAATAAAGCTCCTCCTTTATATCTTTCGTATCTGTCTTCTAAAATCCCTGCAAAATTATCATCACGAATGAGAAAACATGTTTTTAAAATTAAAACCAAACTATCTGTGTACCTGATTCTGATCTACTCACAATACATTCCAAAGTTTTCGTGAACACTACGAAAGTCTCTTCTATCTATGTTCAATATGGTTCCATCGGGTAACGTGAAATCGTCAAAAGCATTGAAATTCCATGTTCCCAGCAGACCTTTAGTTTGATTCTGTACAAAAAATGATAATCCAACAATTATTTACCTACTTTAGCTTAAGATCAAAGAAGTAAAGTATTAATAATCCATTATTCTCACAATGAATTTCCAAGGTAGGTAAACTCGTGCACTCATGGACCCTTTATTTTCTAAAACTTCGACTCCTACTCCAGATTCGAACATAATGATAACTTCAGATTGATTCAACACATACATAGGAGTGTAAACGGTAACACCTAAGAAAAAATAAAAAATAACTCATTAAAAATGAAGTAAAAGCCAATAATATCAGATCAAATTTGTAAAATTTTTCACTATACATTTTGTTTTCTTATTTTTTTAATATTTACCATGAAAATGTTGTAATTTCAACGACGATCTGTCAAAATAAACTCGTTTCCCATCGGCTAATACATCCAGTCTATACCTCCATTGAGCATCTTGAGGTCTCAATCGTACTTCAATAACAGCGGATGAATTATCGCGAGCTACAAAATGAAAAAAATAATATCGATGAAAAAAAATCGGTAAGAAATTTTTTAAACATTAAAAATTTGAAATTTTTCACCAACCTACGACTGAAGTTAATCTAGTGGCCATCACAGGGCCGTAAATATTACTCGCGACTTGCTCAAAACGTCCTTGGACATCCAATTTATGTTTATCGGTATCCGTATGGACGAGAACAAATTCGCCTTTACCATTAAACGAATAATCTACGTCGTCGAAGGTGATAAAATGAGGATCTCCGAATATTGTAGCTAAAATAATATTATAAAATTAGATTAAAAATACTCGATCGTTTGGAAAGGTATTTATTTCGACTCACCAACGTAAGGTGATTGGTAAGCGATACAATCTTGGGTGGGACGTCTTTCGAATCTGTACGTCTCACAACCTACAGATTGTTCTTCTTGCCAATAGCAACAACTGTAAAATGGGGAAACATCGTGGAACCATTGAGATAAGGTAGGAACCTGCGAAATATTAAAAATGGTATTAACTTGCAAATAAAAAAAAAGTAATAATAAAACAATAAATCTAGAATCCATGAAATATTCACTTTGTTAGCTTCGTTCCATGGTAAATATCCTAGATTATGAGATCGTCTTGGTTTCGAACCCCACTGTTGATCGTAGGTCAACATTAAGTAATTATTTTTATCATAGCAACATTGCTGTTCCGAGCCTTCCAAGCTGTAGAAATAAATATTTTACGAAATTAATATAAACGTCATTCGATTAGAAAATGTGAACCGTTAACCTGGCATTTAATTTACCTTGGAGCTCCAGTTTTAACACAATGACGAGCTCCCTTATTATAAAAACAGCTAGGATTGGATACAATATCACAGTCGTAATCGGGTAGATAGCGTCCTTTATCGGCTAAAGCTTGCTCTAGCACACAAGGACATTGAGGTATCTGTTGTGTAAAAAAATTACATTTATTTTGTGGTTTTATTAATCAATAAAATTTTTGTGTAATTCTAGCGAAAAGATTTCTCACTTCGGCGGCGAAATTTTTTAAATATCTGTCATTTTTAATCCAATTATCACAAAGTTGTTCTGGCCACTTTACTCCATATTCTCGTTCCCATTGAGGAGCGAAATACCATCCTAATGGTATAGGTTTACTCCAAAGTACTCTAAAATAATACTTTTAATTAATAACAATTTGAAAACAAGGTAAAATGCAACGAACTGGTAGATACATTAGATTGTCCTTATGGCACATCACAGATTAAATTTATCTAGAATTAATTTTATAATTAGCAGAAAACTTTGATTTTCTTAGAGCGAAGGAAATAAGGGAATTGTCCTTTCGTAGAATAAAAAAAAGTTGATCACTGGGATGTTTTTTTTTTCACTAGTAGTAGGGGTAAAGGTAGATATTGGAATGAATACCTGAAACCTTGAAAAGGCACATTCAGGACGACTACTAAATCTGAAGGGTGCAGTGAAGGTGTATTCTTGACAAACAACTAATCGTTGAAAATTTTGAGCACCTTTTAAAATTCATACCTGACACCCTTAAAAAAAGTGAAAGAAAAAATAGCAAAAAAAGTATTCATTTTTAGCTTGGTATATTTCTGAGCACACACTCGATCCAGTGGCGTAAAAGGGGAAGGAAACAAATACCACCCCAACCGATTTTCTCATACAAAAACTCATTTTTTACACCCAAAAAACAGCAAAATTTCGGTATCAAGAGCGTAGAAATTCAGCAGTAAATCCACCTTCTCGAGAAGCGTGGTATTGCTGCCTCGATTAGTGATATAATTAGAGAGGTGTGTAAATCTCCATCTCCTTCAAAACAAAAACATGAGAATTTTTTTCATTTACGCTAATTTTTCCTCATAAAACGCCTGAAAATGTACTTTCTACATGTTAATAAAAACATTTTTCAAAAAATTCACCCACGCTTCGCTTGGGCATACCACTCAATCTATTTTTCTAAATGAAAAACTCAAAAAAATAGTGTCTTTTATGCCACATGTTTATTATGCTATTGATATTGGGGGGGGGGGGTTCGTCGTTGAAGCAGAAGAATCACAGCACTCCGGCTAAATCCACAATTAGGAAGGGAGATATGCGAGAAACAAATTCAAAAAACTGAAAAAAAAACGACAATAATCCACTTTTTTGAGACTTTTGGGAGGGGAGGGGGGGTTGCAGGTGGCTGCAAAATTTAAATTCTCAAAAGGCACATTTAAGACTCCTATAGTTAAATCTACAAGCCAAATTTCAACTTCCTCGCTTAATTTGGAGGGAAGATATACGATTGAAGAATTCAAAAAATAAGAATAATGGACCAAAAAACAACTTTTTCGAGTCTAAGAGGGGGTGCAATGGAATCTGAAAAATCCAATCTCCTCCCTGCAACATTTACAGCCTCTATCAAGTCTACATACCAAATTTCAAGGTCACAAAGCCCAATCTGCAGGAGAGTTATGCGAGAAACAAACTCAAAAAACAGGAAAACCCGACCAAAAAACCACATATTTGGGGCTGTGAGGGGAGGTGTAATGGGGCTGAAAAGTCGCGATCCCAAAATGGCACATCTACAGTCCCTACTAAATGTACATACCAAATTTCAGCTTCCTAGCTCTATTTGGAGGAAATTTATGCGAGAAACAAGCTCAATAAACTCAAAAAAATGAGAAAACCTGGCCAAAAAACTACATATTTGGGGCTGTGAGGGGGTGCAATGGGGCTGAAAAGTCGAGATCTCAAAATAGCACATCTACGGTCCCTACTAAATGTACATACCGAATTTCAACTTCATGGCTCATTTCGATGGGGAGAAACAGCCCTTTTTCAAGGTCAAAAAGTGGAAAACCCCTCATATCCCCCCCCCCCTAATTGACCTAGGAGGTTGTTCTTGGCTATATTATACAACTTTAGAATTACTATCGATTGACTCAAAAATGAACAATTTTTGTGTTTTTGGTCTCACAGCAAACCCTGCCCCAAAATGGAGCAAAACTGGATTTAGACCCAAAATCATCTCAACTTATATATATATCTAATCCACCGCCAAATTGAGCCGATTGACCGAATCGGAGACATTTTGAACAGTATCGAGCAGAATAAATGATTTTAATGTTCGGGGGGGGGGAGAGAAATAAAACAAAAAGTAAAAATAATTATCTGATATGACCAAAAATTGTCTTAATGGCCTTCTAGGACCCTAAAACGGATTTTACTGACACTCCCTCCTCCATCCACTGTAGGTCGATAGTCTGTAATAGTCAGGTTTACATTGACAATATGATATAGAAAATCAGGCTAAAGAATAAGAGAGGGAAAGAGCTAGACTGCAAGTACTTACCTAATCAAAAATCTCGAAGCATTCAGCAAAGTAACAGAAATACTTACTACTTAAAAATAGGCCTACCTACAAAAGGTACCTTGATAGTATAATTATGAAGTACTCACGGTGAAAGGCCATGTTGGAAATATTTTCCGGGATCGTTTAAAGTAATTTGTAAAATTCCAAATTGTAAATCTCGAAAATCAGAATTATCTCGTGACGAATACCCTTCCGGGTAAATAATGTACTGGCCATTATTGGGTATATTGTCCTAAAATACAAATAAATGAGTCATGTGGTTTACTTTTAGGTACCCGAAACGGATTCGTTGAATCATTGGAAGTATGAAAATTACTTCAAGAATATCAATGTATAATAATTCCGGTCTAATTGTCGTTTCTCTATATCCCCAAAGAGTTAATCGTAACCTAGCATCGTAATTAGATGTTAAATTCTGCCTATTCCAGGTTATAACGATATTTTCTCTTAGATTAGTTCGATGAATGGCTTCCGACTCAATAGAGATTTTTTCAGTCGCAGTAGCTGGTGTTTCTATATCGAACATGAAAAAAAAATTAAAAATTATTTCAAATGAGATCTCTTCGTTGGAATCGAATCCTGCGGCAAATGATTACATACCAACGAAGAACATTCCTTTCCAATTATATTTTTCATCGCCGATAGCAATATCAAAAATAACATAGCCTTCGACCATCAAGAAAGGTTGAACACAAATGGCTCTGTTACGATCAATAACACGTCCTACTACTTCTTCGGTATCGAATCTAAAATCAATCGGTGCAAAATTCCATTAATAAAATAATATTCAAGTTAACATTACGAAAGAGTAATAAATTTTGAGGGTCTTACTTGCATCTGACCTTCATATTCGGTTCAAAACAAGGCCCTGTAATATTAATAATGGTACCTCCTAACATATTACCACTTTCAGGAGCGAAAACCAACGGAAGTGCGGTTCCAGCTGCATAACAAAGTAGCTATTAGAAGGAAATAGTATGATAAAATTTTTCACTAGAAACAAAAAAATTACCAGCATCTTTATTGCAAGATCCTAACATGATGTTTTCATCTATACGGAAAATATGCCTTCCAGGGAATCCATTACCCCATCCTCGACCAACTAAATCTCGTATAGTGGATCGTTGCGAGTAAGGATAATATTCGTAGCTTCTGGTACCATTTCCAGCGTTGAAACCAACCTTTTAAAATTAAATGTAATGTTATTATAGTAATCTAGCA
Organism: Ferrisia virgata; assembly: GCA_900060175.1. Taxonomy (NCBI): domain Eukaryota; kingdom Metazoa; phylum Arthropoda; class Insecta; order Hemiptera; family Pseudococcidae; genus Ferrisia; species Ferrisia virgata. The sequence continues at coordinate 45,224 of FIZR01030325.1, forward strand.
TAATGTGAAAATTTTGAAGAAAAATGAAATTGAAATTTACATAGGCTGGTACACCTCCTTCTCCCAGTGTCGTATCACCTCCAGCTTCTGTATGACTGGTCCATTGCATTTCGGCGTAATTAAATATCACGTAAGTGTAGACTTCATCGGTAGCCAAAATTAATTGGAAAGTGTTTGTCTAAATAATGAAAAAAAATTTTAAAAATTATAAGCAAATCAGAAAATTTGATTTTTTTTTTGAATCATTGGTAATAACCGGTAATCTGGATTTCACTTACAACATAAACTGAGTTGGCGAATCCTCCAGCGAAAGACATATTTTTCCAGGTAACGATGGCAGCATGTTTAGGTACGAAGGTATCTGCACCTACGACACCTTCTCGAATATCCCACATGAGTCTTTCTCTCATTTCAACTCCAAATTGATCAGTTCTCGCTTGTAAATCTCGTTCCATTCTGTATTAAATTCAATTTTTTTCATTGATGATCCACGCTGAACTCAATAATTTCGTAATTCAAATTTACCTACCTAAAATATACTCCAGGTCTTCGGCGATCAATATCAGTCGGTTTGAGTTCTCCGATACGACATTTACTATAAAATATCCCAATAAAGGAAGGGTCATTCCTTTTTGGCCAGTCTTTATTTGGAAATTTTAATGGATACGAGAATTGCGGAGGAGGATCACTGAATTCTAAATATCCGTGCATTGAAAGCTAATTTTTATGCAAAAAAAAAACAAAAACAAATATAAAATTATGATAATTGTAAGAAAAGGTTGCCAATTACATGATAGGATAATATTTTACATATTCAGTCAACTTACCCTGGTATAATTGAACCTAAATCCAAAGAAAGGTAACTGGAAATTGAAATTTTTATGAACCTGAGGATTAGAATGATGGATGTGAGTTTGATAATCGCCATTATCGTCGTCTCCTCCTTTATCGTAGAACCAATACATGAATTCAGATCTTATTTCCCTGAGTCTTTCTTCGGTTATGACAAATATTTCTCCATTTGGACCTTGTCGTTGAGTAGCAGGTGCGTAACGATAGGACATGTCATCTGTGAAATTAAATTATTCGTTTGAGTTAAATTTGAATTCGGATTGACCAGTGACCAATGTTCAACTTCAAAATGAAGAATTTTGTAAATTTCAGAATAAGCTTAAAACTGAAGGTTTAGTTAAGTAAACGTCGATCATTAATTTTACAATGCTAATAAATTTTATTTATTTCTGTAGGATTTTAGCTATTCTCATTACACGTAATTTTTTTCTAGAACGCGTTGCTCTCGAGCAAATTTGAAAAAAGTGATTTTTGATTTTCATAAGTTGATTGTCCATTTTCAGGTGGAACTTTTGCAATTCAAGATCAGCTACATATTGGGTCAGTATGTGCATAAAACTAGCCGCACTTGACGGTTATACAGATTTTGCCAGCTATGATTGCAATTCAGTGAATAATGTTTATGTATATTCTGAGAATGAAGGAATGAGCGTTCCAGTCACAGAAAGTATTCTCACATGCACGTATTCTCAGGGAAGTATACCGCTCGGCAGAGGAGTAAACTCAAAGGACGTAATGGAATATACTTACGATGGTGATGGTGACCTGCAATGTTCTGAGAATAGAGAAGATTTTTTAGATGATTTATGAAACATTTATATTAGATTGAATCAATTTTCATTGTTTTTACCATTACTTTGTAATTTCGTTTCAAAAATTTGTGTTGGATATGTCTTAGTGCTATAGGTCAGTTGATGAAAATGTAACTTTTTTAATTTTTGATTTGAAGTTCTTTATCTAAAACTTCAAAATTGAAAAATGAAAAAAGTTGAAATAATATTATTCCAGAGTCTTGACTTTGGAATTAAAGTGGAGAGGAACTCGGTGAAATCGGAGTCAAACCTTGAAGTAAAGAAATTTTACCATCATAAATATTGAATCTTTCATCAACTTCAGAGTCAACTTATTGAAATTAAAAATTAGTTGCCGATGGCTTCGGAATTGGATGCAGTTAAGATTTAAGCATTTCTCAAAAGTCATGGCAGAATCTTTCAGTGGATTCCAGAGCCAAATAGGTGAGGTCAGAGATGGTCTACGTCATGACTCTGAAATCAAATTGGAATTGGGAGTCAGATTGACTGTCAATTCGTTGACTCTGTGGAATTACTTTTCCATTCGAGCTAATGGAGAGCCCAAAGAGGTGATTACCGAGCCTATAGCTCCCTCCCTCAATCGTAAAAAAATGTTAATTCTTTTGCACTTACGCTTGATTTAATACCCAACTTGTTAAAAATCTGCCACTTCCTTAACGAGACTTCAAAAATTTGATAGCCAAACTCCAAGAAGTGCACTTTTTATGACTTGAAAATGCCAATTTTTTCAAAATTTGGTCCTCTCAATTTCTGGATGCGCCTATGATACGAACCGAAATTCCAAACAAAAATAAATAAAGGCAAATAAAATAGTTTTGTTTTTTTTTTTTTAATTCTGCTATCCTGTCGATGAAAATTAGCGAAGGTCTAAGAAGAAGGCAGCATCGACCCTAAAGTTGCTCCAAAGTCGAGGTCAAAATTACTCCAAAATGAATTCGATTCTAGGTTACTTCAGAGTTAAGCTAGAATTGGAATCAATAAATTTTAGGCTAACTCTGGAGACAAGTCGAGTCGGAGTCGGAATCATGTAAGAGTCAAGAATCAAATGTTAAAATTCCTACGGAGCTGAGTGCTGAAATTTTGCGGCCATAAAACCTGGATTTTTCATTCATTGATTCCAGAATCAGAGCATCTTCCAGAATTTATTGAAACTTGATAAAATCATGACTCCGGAGTCAGATCTAATAGAGAATATTTCTGCAGTCATGTCGAAGTCTAAAGTCAATTTTCTCATTGAACTTGGATTGGTAGGTTATGATATCAATTTTAGAAGATTATTTAAAAATTGGAATTTTTTTATTTTTTCAAATAAATGCTTACGAAATGAGAATTTTTTAGACAAAAATCATCAAAAAGGACACAATATATCTTATTTTACACTTTCAAACGCAATTTCCTAAATTTCTAGGCCACCTATATTGAATTCAATATAGTTCGATAATTATTGAAAACTCAGCAAAGGGTGAAAAATGAGCTTGAAAGTTGAATGATCTCGAACGAATGGACTTTGAAACGAAAAAAAAAAATTATTCCTAGGTATTCCAGAAAAATTGGCTAAATTAGCTCCTGGTTTTTTAGAGAGTCGTAAAAATGTTCATTTTTAAATGAAATATAGATTTTTTTGTTTTAAATTTTACAGGTAAAATTTCTAAATAAATTTTAAAATTTCTAAATAAATTGGACCAATGATTATAAAATATTTCATTAGAGAACGATTATTTTTACTACCTAAGTTCCAGGCTCGTGCGTAGGATCGGTCCGAGAGGAGGGTTTGAGAGCTGAATTTTAATTTTCAGAGCTCATAAATTTCAAAATTTGATACTGTGCGAAAAAAATATATAAGCTCGACCGAAACGGGGGCAAAAATTTTCAAAAAAACGGTATTTTTAATCGTCAAAAATTGAATTTTCAAAAATATTTATTTATTGAGAAAATTCGCATTTTTCAGTCTATGGAAGAGGTTTTGAGCCCTGCTTCCCCCACACAGACTTGTTAAGTTCACTTAACATTATTTAATAAATTTTTCGCTCACCTCTTTCTTCTCTTCACTTATCGAAAAAATCTAAAATTAATACAGCTCATCAAGTACTGACAGAGAAAGTGGCACACCCAAGGAGGGGAGCTACCAAGGCTATAGCCCCCCCTTAAGGATGAATAAATTGAAAGTTTAGTTACATTTTCACCGACCCAACCTCCGAAAAATGCATTTTTTAAGCCTTAAAAATATCATTTCTTCAGCGCTCGGGATTTCGCATTTCGCCCCTCCCCCCTGAAAATGTATGGGCGCGCCTATGGACAGAGTAGAGCTTTGAAATAACTATCGAATTTCTCAACTACTCTTTCACGTTTTCTCTCCCTCCCCTCTTTTACATTCAATGAAAAATCACTATTTTCACTTCTTAACATTGATGAAACCGAGAATCAAAACTGGGATTTTAAAACTCACAATGTATGTCTGAAATAAATTTTTCGACAAGTATTTCAGTTACTCTTTCCTTACCCTTTGCACCTAGCTCTTTCCATCGCCGAATAAACATAACATTGACATCACCTATTATCCCTGTGTGTATACGATTACTGAAGCCTTCAATTCACGATGAAATCGATCGCGAGTCAGCCATAAAACGATAAAATTTCGTTTTCGTTAAACCACAGCACCAAATATACCTACCTAATTATAACGGCTTCGTTAAAATGAAAATTTCACTTTATATGCTAAGATAAAGAGGTAAGTACTCGACAAGTGCGCGCTATTATCTCTTCCTCCAGTATTTATCATTATGTAAATATTGTAAAAAAAATAATACCTATCGTCGAACGAAATTACGAAATATCGTGAATCATAATGAAGTTTCATTTTTTCATAGATATTAAAGCGGTAAAAAAGAAAATTTTTCATCGTTTTAATCGAAGCACTAGCTGTGTCACATGACTTCGTGACGTAGATTGAATTTTTCTGACGAATTTTTTTTTCAATGAATCAACTACAGAAAGTTTACAATATGACGAAATTTTTGGCAGGTACCATGGTCGTCCTTGCACGAATGTTCTTAATCAATTTCCTGTCTTCTATTATCATTTTTCTCAACTTTTCAAAATTACCATCCTTAACATACCAGAGACTTATCCATTATATTTTGAGATCAAAAGTGTAATTATCGTTTCGGATTTATTCTTTTTCATTTGGTGGAAAATTCGGTGAATTTCGCCATATTTTCCTCTTTCTTTCATTTGACGTCATATAAATTAGAAGCATAAGAACGAGTAGATAAGCCGTATGATTTCCTGCTTATTTTTCTACCTTTGTTCCAATGCGTCGAGTTCGATATATATATAGAGAGCATAAATTTTGAACATTTTTTCTCATTCAAAGAGCACAAGATGAGGCCCCTTTATCATCTAAAGAAAGTTGAACATAGATCTACATACTTCTTCTAAGAAGTGCTGATGTTGTCTAAATTGAAAAAATGCAAATCAAAAAATACAAAAAGTTGATTTAAAGTTCAATCCCAACACGTCAGTTTGTAAATTCTTAAAATTTCATTTTTTTTATGTTTTATAAAAGTTGCGAATAATTTCTAAATAAACCTTCAAACAAATAACTACACATTTTTAAAAAATATTTCATGTAAAAGATCGTAGTATCGCTTACCAAACTGTCCTCTGCCTCTGTTATTATTCCTTTGCTGATTTTGACGATAGGGCTGGTTAAAAGACGGTCTTTGGTAGAACCCATCATCCATCGGATTCTGTTGGTAAGTCGGCGATCTGGGTGTAACCGCTTCTCTGAACCTTTGCATAGCATCATTTTGACTTCTCTGCGCCGGATCATATCTCTGTGGTGGATCGTATCTTTGAGGTGGATCGTATCGTTGAGGCTGATCATACCTTTGGCCATCTACAAACCTTTGCGTTGGGTTACCATAGGTGAACTCGTTCTGTTGACTTTTGACCGAACTAAAACCGAACGCGATCACGCAAAGGACCAACACTTTCATTATTTTAACTTCATTTATTTCACCCATTAAAATATTCCACCTGTTACTCGATGTGTAGCTCTTCTCTTAACCTACTTCACTCGCGGCGACGATGGCTAAATTCGTTATCTGTTTGCCTCCACTTATTAGCAGTATTCGCTATTTCCGAAATAAGTAGGTATCTTATCGTTTCAAGTCACGCCTTTTTAATAATATGTATAAAGATAACGAAAAAAATTAAGGTATTTTGAGCACACTACCGATATGTAATCCTAGGGATGATTAATTATTAGTTTTGTACGTAGCAGTTCGAGCGCATAATTTAACGTCGTGATTTTTTATACGATACTGATTGCGAATATGGTATTCCTCGCACCAGTTGTTTCTAACTTGATTCACCTGTGTCTCGAGTGCGAATACGAGGAAAAGATACACCAGTACGGAAACACAGTGTGTACGTATTATACGTAAATGTATGCGATTGTGTGTTTTATTTACAAACTGACGAATAGGAAATAGGTGCTAGAAAATGATGATTTGATCGAAATTTGTCGCAATAAGAGCGGATATCGAAGAGTAACGATGGATGAGTTGGTTGGACGATTTGTCCAGGAAGGAAATCTTTACTGATTAATACTATCAATAATGAGTTTCCGCACGAACAGGGTTTAAAGCTCCTAAGATAGGCTAAGAAATGTAATGAAACAGACATCACATTATTATCGTTTTTTAGTCAGGTTTTCCGAAGGGAAACTATGACTATTATAATCGTTTTGTCTGAGATTTTTTATTTCTAGTTCCCCCGAGGGAAAAAATTAATTACACCGCTCCATACAATTGTTGAAATTTAAAATTTCGCCAAAACTCGACGAGCCTCCCTGATTCGATAGTGGAGCCTAATTCTACGAAAGCGTTCACCTTGTTGTACTCGTTCAGAGTCGTAAAAACAGGAAGACATTTGGCACGATCCACCACCATGACATTCGTTTCTGATGTACTAATATGACGTCCAAGTTTTTCGCTGGCTACCTGCACTAGGTTGACGAGCTCCGCCATTTCCTCTTCACCGAAACAATCAAGGTGGTAACATCTGCATATCGCAGATTAGAGATTCTTCTTCCTCGAATGGAAAAACCACCAGTCCAATATTCTAGAGCCTCACGAATTATATGCTCACCATAGATGTTGAATAACTGCGGGGATAATATGCATCTTTGACGCACTCCCTGTCCCACTTGAAAAACCTCAAATTCTTCACCATCAACTTTCACCACCATAGAATTGAACTTATTTAGAGACCCCACCAAATCTGCGTCTGAGGGGGTACAACGGCATTAGGGGGCTATTGAATGACGACCCCGGACTATGGAACAGCGTCTGAGGGGTCGGAAAGCTGTTAGTGGGCTATTGAACTTGGGGACTATTGAACGGCGTCTGAGAGGTCGGAACGTCGTTTGGTGGCTATTAAATGACAACCTCGAGGAATTGAACAGCGTGTGGGGGTGGGAACATTGTTTGGGAACTATTGATCGGCGCGTATGGAGTCTGAGTAGGGGCCGGTACCCGTAGGGGGGCTATTGAACAGTGTCTGAGGAGTCGGAATCCCATGAGGGCGACCCCCCGGTGTTTAAACGACGTCTGGAGGGTGGGAACCTTGTGCGACGTGATTTAACAGATATTGAAAGAGGTCTGAAGGATTGGAATGACGTTTGGGGTTATTGAACGGGTGTCTGACAGGTCAGAACTCCGTTCGACCCCAGGGTTTGGAACAGTGTTTGGGAGATCGGAACCCTGTGAGGATCCATTGAATGGCGACCCCCCCCCCGGCTTCTAAACAACATCTGGAGAGTGGAAACCTACGGCGAAAGCGAGGGGTCAGAACCCCGTGAGGTGTCATTGTAAAGCGAGGGCAAGGGGTCAGAACCATGTGGGGCATCATTGAACAATGACTTCGCGGGGAACCCAGTGAGGTGTCATTTAACAGCCACCCCGAGGTTTCGCACAGTATCTAGGGGGTTAAAACCTCATGAGATGTTATTGAATGACAGCTTTGGGTGTTTGAACGGTGCCTGAAGAGTCGGATCCCCGACAGCTGTCGTTGAATCGGACCTTTGAACAGCGCTTGACGAGTCGGAACTTTGTGGGGTGTCATTTAATGGCATCCCTGAGGGTTTGGAACCCTGTGGGGTGTAGTGGAACAGATACCCAGAGCATTCGGAACCCTGATTGGTGTCATTAAACACCGACCCTGAGGGTTTGGAATCCTGATGGGTGTGATTGAACAGCCACCCTGAGAGTTTAGAACCCCGATGGGTGTGATTGAACAGCGACCCTGAGGGTTTGGAATCCTGATGGGTGTGATTGAACAGCGACCCTGAGAGTTTAGAACCCTGATGAGTGTCATTGAACAGCGACCCTGAGAGTTTAGAACCCTGATGGGATTCATTGAACAGTTCTCCTATATGATGAGCTGAAGCAATCCACCCTGTCACCGATTTTGATAAAACTCACCCAAAATATTGGTCGAAAAAATTTTATCCGTTCCCCCCACTTCGATCCGATTAAAATGTCCTTGTATAGTCGAAATTCATTGGTAGTTTGGGAATGGAATGAACCAAAAATTAAAATTTCCCTCTTCTGCCACAGTTCATCTATGCGAGCAATACAGCTTCATATCTTTCTTTGGATAACAAACTTATTCCTGACTGAATTTTACTCTCATGATCAATAATTCTTGCATTTTTTTCTCCATAAAACCTTATTTTCTACCCGTGAAGGGGGGGTGGTCCAAAAATTTTTAATTTTTATAGATAATACTTCTCAAGTAGGTGTATATGTGACAATTTTTTAATTTTTTTTTGAATATTCAAGGGAGTTTTGGAGGGATTGAAAATTCTAAAAATTAAAACAAAAAAGTTTTTTTAAGGTGAGGAGTCGTAGCTGGAATTTTTTTTGAAAGTTTAGTCGTCCCCTTAAGTAAAACATATATTTTTTTGAGATGCTAAAGGGGGGATGCAACATGCTCAAAAAAATAAAAAAGGATAAAAACGCGTTCTCGTCATGTAAAAGTGGGGTACAGAGGGGAGGATCCCGAGCGATTTTTTCCACGTAAAATTTCATTTCTACACGCGAAAAAAAAGAAAAATTTAATGTTTAAAAATTCGAAATACGTCAAAATACCAATTTTTTGATCTCCAACCTCAGAAATATTGCAAAATTTATTTCTCCCCCTCTCCCTCCTCAAAATCTGGCATTTTTTACGCCACTGTTTAGTTTTATTGAAAATTTAATTTCATCTATTTAAAAAACATAATAAACCTGAAAATTGGCATTACCTGAATTTGAACCTTGTATTCAAAACTCACGCGGTAAACAAGTACTTATCGTCAGCATTTTTGTACAACTGCTATGTGCGCCGAGAATTCATGAATTAGGCATCATTTCATGCAGATTTGTGACTGATGTTTCTGATGTTTCCCCTGTACCAACGTGCAACGAGGAAAAATCAGTCATTAGCTCACGTTCATGAAAAATGGTAGAAAAAGATTTGCCATTTAAACGCGTTTCAATTAAATTTAATACTGAAATAACCTACGTTGTTTTTTCGATCCATTTGAAAAGATTGATTATGAATTACTCACTAAAATTCTAATAATTAACTGTTATAAGTATGATAAGGTCATAATATCCTGACTTACTGGAACAAAAATTAATTTTTCTTTGTGCCACTTTTTGGATATGTTTACATACTTTGAATAAAATAATGCTTTCAAATAAGAAATTTCTGAGTGTCAAGTAAATTAAGAGGGTTGCTACTTCCAGAAAAAATAGTACTTTTTTGTGTATACGAATCGAAAAAATTTTTTTTTGGAAGAGTTCTCCATAGAAAGATGTATTTTGGGATGTTGAATCTCGCAGAGTAATGTACTTTTTTAGGTTAGAAGTTCCTTGACATACCTGCGGATTTGTTGAAAGCTATTCCTCAGATTTACTTGAAAATTGTTTGAGCCAACGAACTAAAGAAAATTTACAGAAAAAAAATTGTAAAGAATAAAATTTTCAATCGACAATACATCTTAAAACATTTCCCAGCGTCCACAGTTCGCAAAAAAAACGAAGTCTTCAAAAAAAATCAAATTTTTCAGTTTCAAGGTGTAAAATTATAAAAAAAAAATTGTAAATTTAATTTTAAAACTTCAAAAATCGAAATGAAAGTTTCAAAAAACATTAATTTTTCATTTCCAAAATGCAATTTCAAAACAAAAAAAAAGAAAAAAATTCAAAAAAGAGTAAAATTTCAAAAATTGCGAAGAATTAAAAAAAAATTTAAAAAGCATAGAATTATGAGAAATTGATCAAAAACCTTATTTACACCTCATAAATTGCTAAAAAAAAAAAAAAAACGAATAAAAAATCATAAAGCATTATTTTTCCACTTATAAGGTGAAATATGATGAAAAAATCATCCAAAATATTAATTTACGATTTGAAAAACATAAAAACGATAAAAAAAAATTCAAAAAACATGAATATATCACTTTTAAGATCTGATACGACGAATAGGATTGTTTAAAAAATAATTTTAAAGCTCAAAAAAAGGGAAAAGAAAGCCATTCCAAGCGCATGAAAATTCCACTCTTTGAAACTTTCTTCATACTTACATTGACTTTTTTAAACCAAATGCCTTCTGCTTTCAAATTCTCATAACTCTAAAAAGTAGGAAAAATTTTGCAATTTCTCGTACGTAAACAGTACCATGTTGGGTTGCATAACGCTCTGAGTTTGAATTCAAAGGCGCCTGTACAATATTTTTCTTTAATTTTGACTGAAATATAAACATTTTTTCAAAAATTTGCCACCCAGAGCCGTCTTTGAAAATTTGGCGCTCCAGCACGTGCTTTACGAGCTTTTAGGGAAATCCGCCACTACTTCGAAGCATCGGTCCTACTTAACTACATCATTGCATTGTACTAATACATATCTCAGCTGATGGATGCATAAAATTCAGGTCAATAGCAATGAATTTATTAATCATTATCAATTTTAATACAGTGCCCAGTCTGCTTGTATGCAATTAATATTTCGTCAATTAAACAGAAAATATTCATTATTTCGAAATTATGTGTATACAATTTGCAACTGCATAAGGAATAAGTAAGCAGGTACATATTGTTAAAATTTTTGTCTACAATGTAAAATAATAAATACCTACATTGATAAAAAAATTCTTGGCAATTGTCAACATGCATGTTGCTTAATATGCATACCAAGCAATTTGCAAAATAATTACATACATTTGATGTATGCACCAAGTATTCCAACAGGTAGACAGATCTACTTATTGAATGTTTTATTTAATGACAGGCATAAAAATAATTCCTAATTTTTGCCATTTATTACGTACTACAGATATATCGAAAATATTAATGAAGTAAACGGTGCATATTTAATTGAGAATATTTCTGACTAATTCACTTATCTGTTCAATGATTTTTATTCTTTCCATATTTTCAATGGAGTATTGCTTAAAGATAGATAAACGAGTATTAGAATATGTGTGTAGGTCACTAGGTACTCTAGGTAGCAAGTAGGTCTAGGTATACATATAATAGATACGTTGGAATTCATACACGCTTCATATTTTCATCTTATTAAAAAAAAAAAAAATCACTACAGAAAAATTAAATTTTCTAAAGGAAATCTAATCTATTTTTAGCCTGAATTCCTATGTCATATTGTCAATGAAAACCAAGCTATTAGTCTATCGACCAACGTCGGATGAGGAAGGAAATATCAACGCAATCCGTTTTGAGGCCCTGTAAAACCATTAAGACGATTTTTAGCCCTGTCAGATATTTATTTTTCCCCCCCCCCCTCCTCCTCCACCGAACATAAAAATCATTTTTCCGCTCGATTAAGACGATTTTTAGCCCTGTCAGATATTTATTTTTACCCCCCCCCCCCCTCCTCCACCGAACATAAAAATCATTTTTCCGCTCGATACCGACCAAAATCACTCCAATTCGATCAATCGACTCAGTTTGTCGGCAGATTAGATATATGTGTGTGGGAATGGCCTTGGGCTAAAATTAAGTTTTCCCCCATTTTGGGGGAAGGGGTGCTGAGGGGCCAAAAACGCGAAAATTGACCCTTTTTGAGCCAATTGATGGAAAACCAAAAGTGGTTTAACATATCGAAAAATGAAACTCCTACGTCAATTAGGAGGGGAGATATGGGAGTTTTCCCCCTTTTTGATTCTGAAAAGGGCTATTCCTCCCTTATCACCTTACCAAATTGAGGTAGGAAGTTGAAATTTGGTATGTACATTCAGTTAGGGTCCTAGATGTGCCTTTTGGGGGTCTACACTTCTTAGACCCATTGAACCCTTCCTACTCGCAATGCTTTTTTTCAATTCCCTTGATTGTAATGTCACAAAAATCAGGCTGAAAAAGCATTGCTTGCGATGCTCTTTTTTTTTCAATTAATCAAACATATAATTCTGGAGTAGATTTTTATAAAATAGAAACCACCAACAGATTTCTCATTTTATCAAATAGCAAACTGACACTACGAAGAATGTATGATTTTCCCAATAATCAAATTTTACATCGCGTGTATAAGAAAAAAAAAAGCATCGCAATGCAATGCTTATTCAGCCTGATTTTTGTGACATATTACACAATCATATCAGTTATGAAGATAGGAAGAGTTCCAGGGTTCTAAAAAGTCAGAACACCCAAAAGGCACATCTAGGATCCATACAGACTGTACACATCTAATTTCAACTCCGTAGCCCAATTTGGAAGGGAGTTATGCGAAGAACTAACGTAAAAAATTATGAAAAACGACCAAAAAACCACAAATTTACGACTATGAGGGGGTGCTACTGTGCTGAAAATTCGAGGCCCCCAAAGGCACATTTGGGCCCCTACTAAATGTGCATACCAAATTTCAACTTTCTAGGTCAATTGGAAGGGGAGTTATGCGAGAAACATACTCAAAAAATAAGAATAATTGACCAAAAAATTACATATTTGGAGTTGTGAGGCCGTGTACTGGAGCTGAAAAGTCGAGACCTCCGAAAGACACATCTAGGGTCTCTAATAAATGTACATACATACCAAATTTCAGCGTCCTAGCTCTATTTGGAGAAGTGTTACGTGAGAAACAAACTCAAAAAACTCAAAAAAATGAGAAAACCTAGCCAAAAACCCACATTTTTGGAGCTGTGAGGGGGTGCAATGGAACTGAAATGTTGGGACCCCCAAAAGGCACGTTCAGGGCTCTCACTGAATGTATATACCAAATTTCAACTTCCTAGCTCATTTTCGTGAAGAGATGAGGAGGGGGACGCCTTTTTTTCAAGTGAAAAATGAAAAAACCCCTCATATCTTCCCTCCTAATTGACCTAGGGGATCAATTTTCAGATATGTTATACAACTTTGGATTCTCTATCAATTGACTTAAAAAGGAATAATTAAGGTGTTTTTGACCCCTCAGCTGCCCCTCCCCCTAAAATGGGGCAAAACTGAATTTTGACCCAAGGTTATCCCCACTCATATATATCTAATTCACAGCCAAATCGAGTCGATTGACCAAATTAGAGCGTTTTTGGTCAGTATCAAGCAGATTAATTGATTTTAATGTTCGGGAAAAAAAAGTTATAAAAAAATAAAGTAAAAATAAATATCTGACAAGGCCAAAAGTTATCTTAATGGTCTTTTAGGATTTCAAAACGCCCCCCACCCCATCACCGTTGGTCGATAGACTGTAATAGGCTTGTTTTCATTGATAATATGACATAGGAAATCGAGCTAAAAAGAGACAGTCCAGTCAACTTATACGAAAAGGTATAACTTCATTCTTTCCAAATCAAGTGCAGTCTACAGTCACCTTAACTTCCTCGTACAAATTAATACCTCGTTCCTAAAATTACAAATGTATTTACACTGCACATCCGTATCATATAGGCTTAATACTCAGTTTTGTAAAAAAAAAAAAAAAAATTAAAAAAATAACAATCATAATCCTTGATATGACCACAAAAACCACTGCAACTGTTTAAGTAGGTATCTTGAAAGACAACTCTACTTTAATACATCTGATTTGATGTACCTACAAATATAATTATTTAACAAGTATGCAAAATACATCGCTGGTATATTATACAGCTACAGTACACACGATACTTTACATTGTACACAGAGATACAGAGCGTACTTTCGTTCATCGATAAAAAAACGTCACTGTTTACATATCACGTAAACGTATACTAGTACTCGTAGTCGTATGCATGTTTGCTACATAATACAAAACCTATAAGAGAAACTCGTATATCTATGTATATATTGTATACGAGTAACTCGTCGTAAACTTTGCACACGGCACTACGGCTACACAGCAGTGATTATGGTTCTTTTCAATTAATTGTCAATAACACGAGATGATTACTAATTCTATGTAATTAATCATCTCTCATCGTAGAAACCAGCGCATCAAATCATTACAATTAGAAATAGTTAAATGTTTAGGGCGGGTATCGATTACAGATACCTAATACTAATCAAATATGAAATCACAGTTTTCGAGAATCGAGAAAAAAAATTTGAAAATTATATGCGTACCTTTTAAACTCATTAATATTTCGCAGAAATAGGTACCTTATCTACAAACTATTCGAATATGAAGTATGATTGACATTTCAGAAATGAATATAAATTTTCCTATCATCGAATAGTGCGAAGAAAAAATTCGCAGAAGAGATATAATTTGGTGTGAACTGGTTTCCCTGCATTTATGACACAACGAATATCTGGTTAGGTAGTGTAATGCGTTTTCGTATTTAATAATATGGGCATATTTAGTACATTGCAGAATATTACATTGCTGTGCGGTTTCATACTGGGTCAAATAGGTATCTATACCTACCTAGGTACATAGTAGCTCTAGGTATAGATTACACGCACGTGGTATATTATTGAATAAAAACAATACTCATACAAATAACTGTATAACCAGTACCGTTTTTCAATAATTAAATGTATTTTTAATTGCACGCTGAGAATTAGATAGGTTAACAAACCAGAGACCCGAACCTTTATCTGAAAAAAAAAAAACTCGGGTGAAAATACTACGACAAAAGCCAAAGGTTAGAACAATTATTGAAATTGTAAATATTGAATTATCACGAAAGGAAGATATGACCAAAGTACGTGATTTTTTTCTACTCTACTTCAGGTGGAATTTGAACATTTTTTTCCTCCAAAAAGGTCATCTCGCATGTGCTTAAAATCAACCTCATTCCAGTATTCGTGGCAAAAAAATTAAAAGCGAAAAAAAAAAGAAAAAACTTGATGTTCACGTGCAAAGTTTTAGTTCAACAATGTACCTAACTCATGCCCGCAAGGTCGGATTTACGTATGGGCAGTATAGGCGGTGCCGAGGGGCATAAAAGTTCAAGGGGTGCCAAAAAGCGTTAGCATTTTTTTTCTAATTAATTACAATCATTTGTACTATTTTCAAAGCGGAGGGGAGGGCGGGAGTTCAGATTTAAACTACCAAAACTATTTTTTCAACATGAAGGTGTATTTTTTAAACGTAAAAATCTCGTAAAATGGGCATGTGCGGCTCAAAGATGCACTAAAATTCCTATTTTTATACTCTTATTTTGCAAAACTTTTGCCCTCCCTTCCCTCGGGCTGTATTTTCTTTAATTTTTCGAAAAATTCAACTCTCTTTTCTAGGGAACTTTTTAAATTTAAATGAAATACGACACGTCTTCAAATTAAAATGGACAAAAAAATGAGAAAATTGGTACGTGGGTTGACGCTGACAGACTGTCCAAAATGTTACCTATTTTCTTGTGTTTATAAACACCGAATGCCTAAATCCCGCTCTGCATGTCCATCAATATAGATCAAAAAAAATTTTATTTCTTGATTTGGCCTCATAGTTTTTTGGAAGAGAGGGGGAGGGGATTGGCTGACATTTTTTTTGAAAAATGGAAAAATATATAAGCCTAGACATATTTGAAAATTGAGGTTCGACAAATTAGTATTTTTACGAATGAATTCTTCCGTAATGAAGATAGACAGGGAGGGGGGTGAAGTGGTTCCAGTCTCTGTTACACCACTGAAAAACAGGGAGGGTAAATCCTTTTATATTAAGATTATAGCCCTTCCAAGAGCTGGGTCATTTTAGAAAAAAAAACGCAGTTTTACTTTCATACAAATCAAAAAAGTTTATTGTCGTTATTTCCCCTCTCTTCAATATAAGATGGATTTTCAAATTAGACTGAGAAATCCGCTAAGATAGTAGCATAACTACATCTAGTTTCTAGGGGGGGGGGGGACTGAGAATTTGTTTTGAAAATAAAAAAACATACCCGAGCGAAACGAAGGCGAAAATTTTGCAAAATTTTGAGAATAAAAAGCCTTAAAAATGAGCATTTTGGCTATTTCAAATCTTAGAATGCAAATTTTACCTATTTTTTTCCTCATGTAAAAATTTTTACATGGAAGAAATGCTAGGGATGGGTTAAACCCGGAACCCCTCTTCAGCAATTACACTCCTGCGCTAAGAGCTTCATAAATTTGTTGAAGGTTCTCAAAATCAATGATTTTCTGAATGTAGATCACATTTTTCGAATTTACTCGAGAACAATGCGTCCTGTAAGATATTTCCATATAGGAGCAAAATTGTAGAAAACAGAATTTTCAATCAATTATCTGTCATGAAATTTTTTCTACGGCCAACAAACGATTCGCCATATTTTTAATTAATATTTTCGTGTTTTCAAGTTTACGTATACGAAAAACGATTCGAAGAGCTGTCAATTCACAAAATCCTACCAAAACATGAAAATAAAATTTAATGGCGTTTCATCGATTAAAAATTTTATTTTAAATAAAATTTTGCTTCAATACAGATTTTTTCTGAGACACGCTGTTTTTGAGTAAATTTGTAAAACTTGATTTTCGATACAGGAACATAGCGAGGAATTGTCTCAGGATATGGACAAATGAAACTTCAAGGAGAGAATTTAAATATACAAAAATAAATTACCATCTCTTCTCCTTCCTTCCCTTGCACGAAATTGCACATTTTATTTAGAAATTATCATTCAATATTTTATCCGATATAATTCTAATTTTCTGTTCATTCCAAATGGTTCAACCAGAATTTCTCAAGAGCGAAGGGATGAAGGCGGGGTCCAAATTTCCCATGAGTAGTAGATATGGAAATATATTAGAAATGCAGTTTCACTACATTTCAATATTCAAGTAAAAAGTAAAAAAAATTCTTAAGCAGAGAGAGGGTAAAATATTGATTTCAACGTAAAAAAAAAGCATTTCTCGAAGTTTTAACTAAAAATCCACAAGCGAGTTGCAAAGTGGGTTTTTGCTAAATTTTTCTAGGGGTCAAATCCATGAGCCAGGGGGTAATTACCTCCTTGTAACCCCCTCACCGCTCCCGCTCGTCTGCTGGCAATGGTCCAGTTTCAACACTCAAAAACTTGTTTTCAGTGAGTCGAGATCGGAACTTTAGTACACTTCTCAGCCAAAAATGAACTATCCATTTCCGTAAGATGAGGAAAGGGAGGGGATGTTGAAGGGAGGTTAGAATATTGTTCTTTTTTTTTCGAAAATAGCGTTTCACATGTTCGAAAATAGACCACCGGCATAAAGACTACTGATTTTTCTCGTTTTTGACTGATTTTACAAATTAAAATAGCCCTAGAGTAACAAATAATCCCTCCTCACTTTTAATACTGAAATAATTACAACTCCAGATCGAATGAATTTTTTTTTAATTCTAATTTTTGATACCTTTAAAGATCGAATAATGAAAAATTGGCTCTACTTCAGATGGTACCTGCTTTACTTTATAAATTTTAAGGGTATTTTTCTTTTTAGTAAATAATGTTGATTTTTGAAGAACGATAAGAGAAAATTTTAAATTTTGCACGAAGAGAGCAATCAAAGCATTTAAGGGGTGAAATTTCTTTCGCTGCTTGTAAAAAGTACATAATTTTATTTGAAAATAAATTGATACAAATTTACTCAAATAAGATCCTCCTGTGTACTTAATTATTTCAGCTTAAGTCAATACCTAGTACCAAGTATCTAAGTAACTACGCCTCTCGAAGAAAAATTCAGACGGTACTATCGAAGTTCATTTTAGAACGGTTGAATTTTTTTTGTCAAAAATATTTGACAACCTTGAAATTTTTACAACAGGTGAATAAAATTTTCAAGGTGAATATTTTTCTATCGAGATTGAGAAGGATGATTTGCACATAGCGCAACCTACGATGAGCCATCTTTTTGCGCATAGCACAGCCTGAACAGCATAAGATTAACCATCTTTCTATCTCCTCCTTAGCCAATAATTGCAAATACTCGTACCTTCTCGAAAACTTACATGTGATTAAATTCGAGTGCAAACAAGAAACAAAACAGCTGTTTTACGTACTCATTACTCACCAATCGTAAAGAAATCTTTTCAATACGAAATTGATAAACAGAACCGTGTGAAAAAATTAACGTCGTGTGCCACCTCGTTCGTAACAAGCTTTAATGAAATTTTATCATTTTTCAGATAATACGTATAAATTGACATGGATGCGATTGTCATCCACATTCAATAATCAATTACTCTAGTCGCCTGTGGTGAACTATCAGACATTTTTTGGTAAATTATATCGTGTACGTGCCTATTACTTTGAAAATTTTTAAAATGCCTGATCCGTGTTGCGTAAAAGGTTAGTTATTCAAATTATTGTTAAAGATTTTTCTTTTTTTTTAATTTACTAATTTATAAATCAAAAATGGAAATGATAATTTTATGTAATTCTTTTGTCCAGCCAACTCGAACGATTCTTGCAAATGTTGCTGTTGCTGTAGTTGTTGCTCAGCAGGTGAGAATTTTATTCGCCTATATCTTTGCAGGTTGAAAAATTCCTCATCAGTCATACCAATAGGATATAAAATTTGATGAGTTTTATTTTGAAAAAAATGAAACAAAATTTAACGACGTCTTGACTTTTATCATCTTTATCGTAAATAAATTTTGTACAATTTTAAAATCCGAACATTTTAAAAAATTACTAGTAATTACGTCAAATTGAAAGAAAATTTCGGCCAACAGCTGTTCCATTCAAACAAAACCTGTACTCAACGTGGGTTCTAAACCAATCGAGACGTGTGGAAAGATCGATAAAGAACGCGAGACGTGCGCTATATTTTCCCCTCTTTCGTTACACTTTTAAGTCAGTTGAATTTCCTATCTGCATTTCCACTATAAATGCTTTCGGTTCAAGCCATCAACTTGTAATTGCACGTTTTTTACTCGTAATTTGAGTCGTCTCTCGTACGTACTGATAAACGTGATATTTCAATTCGTTGTTCGTGTTTTTTCAACTCGAAAAATTCTCTAAATCAAAATGCCTGACCCTTGTTGTGGAAAAGGTTAGTTTTTCATGCTTAATTTAATTGAATTTTCTAATTAAAAATTTTTTTCAATACCATATTACAGAGCGAAATTAGTCGATATATATTTTTTTGAATAATTTATTCGCATAAATTACGTGTTTGATTTCAAAATTTACTTCTTGTTTAATTCATTTTATTTTTTCTTTGCTTAGGAAATACCACCTGCCAATGTGGAAGCGGATGTAAATGCAGTTCCGGTAAGATATATGTTAATTTTTTTCAAAATTGCTTATTTTAACAAATTTTTTCATCGGTGATTGGTATCTTTACAGGCTTAAAAATAATACGATGTAGAGATTTTTTTAATTCAAATATTATATTCAGGATATGAATTTTGAAACGGTAAAGAAAATAATGTATTTGGTAAAAAAAATTCGATTGCATCATAAAAATGAGCTCAAAAAAATTTTTATTGCATAATACTCGTAACGTTGTGTAAATCGAAGTGCTAGAAAATTCGTTCAAAGTTAGCTGTTGGTTAATAATGTAAAAGCCATTGTATCTCTTTATCAAGGGAAATGGATCTGGGTTAAATTACAAAATGTAAAAAATTACCTAATTTCTGATTTCCATTTAACAAATCGATTCAAAAACAAAATACATGTGGAGAGATGATTTCAAAATGATTAGGTATCCTATTTGAAGATTTCATTATCATTTTCAAATTTGAATTTTGAATAAGAAGAGTGAAGCTGGTGGAAATAAATAAACTGCATAGCTCGATAAAGGTTCTAAATTTTAATTATATTTTTTTCTAAAAATATTTCTCCCATCAAATCCTTTTTTGCATCAATTTATAAGATTTTACAATCACACTGTACAAATATTAAACATTTCATCACAAAATTTTCAATCGATCCATTTCGTGACCGTGAAAAAAAATAAAATAAAAATAAGGGCATCCTTTCAAAACATTTTTCAATCGCCTGTCTAATAAATACCTCTAACTTGGCTGAAATTCTACAGACGTTTCAAGGTCATACATAGGATCATTATTTTTGTAGGTATTTATTTTACCAATTTTTTTCACCCGTGGTAAATAGAACAGCGGGCATCTGCTCGAACCACTCCTCAGACCATAATAACCTAATCATTAATTCTTTTCAATAATTTTTCTACGTCGAATATAAATCGTACTTAAATATCCTTTGAGCGACAATTTGAAAACATCAAACGGTACGCTAAAATGTTTTTAAATTTAACTTCAAATAATTCGAAAGTAGTTTTGTAACAATTTCTAGTCAAACTTGTTAATCGTAGATAAATAACGAGTGTTTGTATTTTTTCTATATAGGATCCGGATGCGGATGTAAGGGAGGCAAATGTTGCAAATAGAAAATGATTGTCTACGCTTACATAAGAGAGTATTCTCCAAGAATGCCTGCAAATAACAGGAAAATTTCTACACAGAAACGTTTCGTTATGTCATAATTAGATATTTCTAAATTATTAATATATCTATACAGAGACATGTTACATAATTAATAAATATTTCCGAATTCTAATCATTGTTTATTTTTATTCGATTAATTAATAGAACACGCACGAATGAAAGTATCGCAATTTCGTACGAAAATTGCTTATCAAACATACTCTATTATCAATTTGACATACTACCACACGTATCCACAAATAGGTAATGTTTAAAATCATCATTGCAATACTTCAATTTGGTACAAGGTGATATTCATGTCATCAGCATATCATAGACAAACAAAAAAAAAAAAAAAACATTTAAAATTCAACTTTTATTAAATAAAAGTGGACATACAATCAGCTTAACGAAAAAAAATGTATATATCTAAACACTTATGCATTTTAAATAAGGAGAAAACATAAAAAAATATATATCACATTTTATGGCAAATAAAGCAAAATAATTAAATATTATAGGTACTTAATCAATATTATAGCGAAAGTTACTAAATTCACAGGTAACTTATGAAGTAACCGTGTTCACGATGAAATTTTTAAATCACCTTTTAAATACTCGTATAAAAAAAAAATATAACAGCTTAAAAAAGAAATTAAAATTTTTCAAACCTCATTCGTTTTTCATTCAAAATTTTACACTTTAACTCGACCGATAAATCAAAACGAAAATCTTGACTAGAAAATCGTACAAATTTTTCGTTTCAGTTTTCCAAAAATAATTTCTCAATAATACTGGAATGCGTCAACATACCATCTTTTAAATCACGTCGCGAAAAAAAATTTAACTTTACAATTAACTCGCACGAGACATCATATGCTCACAAGTCATCATCACAAATCATATCACAACATCAAAAACAAAAAAAAAAATACCCTCAAAACTTACACTTATGTAATTTTGCACAATTACTTTACCTTCTTTGAAGCATTAACTACCTAATTTTCAACTTGGACGTATACACAATGGTATACGTCATTTTTAATTTCTTACTAAGCCATAAAATGTATTTAACATTGAACTTAGGTCTAGGTAGGTAGCTAAATGCTTACCTACGTAACGAAGCAATGAATAAAAATAATAAGTATCTTATAATAATATAAAAAGCGTTTAGGGGAGATACATATCGAACAGATACATAGTATGTAATATAAAACTACACGAATTTCTTAAGCGATATGAATTAATAAATTAATAAGTATATAGGTATGTACTTGGTACTAATTATTGAAATAATATTCAGTCTATGTACTGAAAAAAAAATTCAACAAACGTTTGGATCTTCTTCTTCGGTGTCTGAACTTGCACAGTAACTGGTATCTGTGTCGTCGCTATGAGTTTGTCTTTTGTTGGTTTTCTTAAACGTAGTTTCATCGTCTTCGACGCCAATATTTTTGAAACTGATTAAAGGTTGAAGGGCTGATTTCAAATTGGTAAATAGTTTCGGATTCAGCATTTCTTGCTGAATTAGTAACTGCCTGGTACGGTGCCTTTCCTGTAATTGGAGCACGTTTTACTCGTATTACAGATATACATATCTACACACGTGTCCATAAATCCATACAATTGTTATAACCGATGCACCTACATGTGTTGGCAATGGGATGGTTAATTTTATGTTGAAGTTAATAAGCTAGCGATGCTGGTGCAATTAGCGAAGCAATATGCCATTGTTTTAGAAATTTGTATTAAAGCACTATAATTAGTTCGATAGCTTTCACCATGGTTAAAATTCTCTTAATTGCACTGTTTATCCACCTATACCAGATGAATGCGCCGGGCAATAGACTATCAATAAAATCTATTTTCAAGTTCTAGAGGATCATTACGATTATTCTTCAACACGTCAGATATTTTTACTCGGCTCGCTCGGAACGGCGGCAGATCTGATGTTTTTGAGTGGAGACGACCTTGGATCATAATTCAAACTTATACAAAATTTGGGAAGGGAGTGCTAAAGAGCGAAAACTGCTAAAAATCAAGGCATCAGAGCGGCTCCACAATCTGGAATCAAAACCTCCCGGAGCTCAATACTTAGAATGGAAGAAGCATGACTTCGGAGTCTGAGCTCAAAATTGAAAATCCGAGGAGCCCAGCTCCAGAGTTGGAGCTGTACATTTCAAAACGACAGAGCCTAGCTCTGAAGCTGGCTCCAAAACCTGAACCGATAAATTAGGAAATTCACGGTTGTAAAGACAAAATTTCGCTTTATTTGAACAAAAAATTTGAAAAATTGACATGCAAAAGCCATGACTTATGTATTGGATGGTCTATTTTCAATTTATTTCACAGAAATTTCGAGCATTTCAGAGCCTAGTAGAGCTCAAATTCAGGGCTCCAGACCGAAGCCAGGTAAAATCCTGGATAACGCCTCGGAGCTGAAGCCAAATCCCATCAAAATAAAATCTTGAGCTTCGGAGCCAAAGCCTTCCCAGTAAACATGACGTTCCGATGCATTGTTAAAAATGTTCATTTTTAAGCTAGATAATAAGAATCAAAAGTTGTATTTATCGTACTCTCTTCAACATAAGGCACATCTAGGACCCCTACTAAATCTACATACCAAATTTCAACTTCCTAGTTTAATTTGGAGGGTAGTTACGCGAGGAACAAACTCAAAATATGAGAAAACCCGCACAAAGAACCACTGGGCTGTACAGGGATGGGGGGGTCTAAAAATTTAAAATTCCTAAAATACACGTCAATGATCTCTTTCGAGTCTATATACAAAATTTCAACTCCCTAAATCATTTTGGAGAGCAGGGAAGATGTGGAGAAATAGCCCTTTTTCAACGTCAAAAAAGGGGGAAACCCTCATATCTTCCCTCCTAATTGATCTAGGAGGCTGATTTTTACATATGTTAACAACTTTAGATTGTCTATTAATTGGCTCAATAAAGAACAATTTTTGCGATTTTGGCCTCTCAGTACCCCCTTCCTCAAATTTGGGCACAACTGAATTTTAACTCGGTATCGTCCCCTTTCCAGAATATGAAATCCGCCGCCAATTGAAGCGTATTTCCCAAATGTGATCGTTTTTTTTCGGTATCTAGTTGAGCAAATCATTTATAGTTGGGAAGGGGGGAGGAATAAACACCTTTCGACGTTAAATAAATATCTGATATGACCAAAAATGGTCGTAATGATCTTTTAGGAGTCCAAAACGGATTTTGAAATTTAGCATATAAATTTAATATATAAATGCCCTAGATGCACCTTTTGATGATTTCAACTTTGCAGCCTCTTAGCACCCCCTTATAGCACCGAAGGTTTTAGGTTAAGTTTAAGGTCAGTATCGTAGAGCGTATCTCCTCTCAAAATTTAAGTGTACGATTAAGCAATGAGGTGCCAGATATGTCTTTCAGAGGGTTCGATTTTCAGCTCGTTCTAGCCACAAAAAGTGGAATTTTGATCAGGTCTTTTCGTTTTTCCAGTTTGTCCGACTCCTGTCTCTAATTCTTCATTAAGATGGACGATTTCAATATGACATATAAATTTACCAGGGGTCTTATAATTATACGCTTTTTAAAGGTTTCTACATTCAGGTCCTGTAGTTTTGCCATTTTTCGAATTTGTCCGGCAGCGCTTATATTCCCTCGAAATCAACTTAAAGGGTTTTAATTTAAGCACGTAAATTTATTAGAGGTCTTAGATGTCGCTTTTTGTGGTTTCAAATTTTTACTCCATAAACAACTGGATTTAAAATATTTTTTTTTTATTTTTATTTAAAACTTCACCCCGATTTACGTTACTAAGCTGCATCTGAGCTGTTTTGAAAAAAAAATTGTGAATTATTCAATTGTGTTTATCAGAGATATTTTTCACATAAAAAAACATTTTTAGGTTCTTGAGCACTAAGGAAAGTACACTAAACAATACGACTTTTACTAAATTCTCAAAAATATGACCATTCAGATAGGCTCAAGTGCAATATTGTGAGTAATTTCGAAACTTTTAGGAATGTAGTCTACGTATTTCTATCTAAAAAAATTCGAGCAATTAAATAATTCAACGTTACAAACTACCTAGGACCTATACTACTACATAAACTAATTTATTTCACATATCAACTCGGACTTCATAATAAAATAAACAGCTTTTCAAAAACAACACTACATAAGTAATTTCTCAACAAATAAAAAAAAATACTTACTTGTTTGATCAAATATAAGCAAACAATTATTAACAAAAAAAATCAAAAACACAAATGTAAAAAAAAAGCACGCAACAGAAACGTCAAAATAATAAGCATTACGTTCTGGCTACTCAAAAAAATTGTGTAAGTGCTGTCAGCATACTTGATACATATCAAAATTTCAAGTATTAGTAAGCAAAAAATAAGCAGCATGGTTCTTCGCTCCAATATGATACATGAATAACCGTAATGTAGGTACACCAAAAAGCATAAAAAAATTCGAAATTTTTTATTCACCAAACTAGTTTTTTGGGTCTCAAAATAAATCTGACAATTTTCAGTAATCACCGGTAATTTACGATTCTCTGCAAACTGTCTTAAATGTTTTTCACGTACATATACAAACGGTCGTATAACTCTTATATCGCGATCTCTATAAATATTTAAGAAAAAAAAAAACAATCCAAATTAAACTTAAACGTTTATAAAATATGTATCATTTTAGTACATAGTTCACGATGTCCAATTCAGATGATCGAACAATTCCCAAAAAAACCTCCGATTGCCAAACAGCTCTCGTTTTCTAGTTCCACTTTTGTGTTTTCATTCCTAGAAAGTTATATGGCTATTAACACCATATTACTTCGATTAAATGAAAGATGAAAAGGAGAAAAGAAAAATATCCCTTCTGAATTTAATCAAATAATTTTTTTCAAACCGGTTTCATTTTCAATTTGGCTCATAAAGCGGTTACATAGGTATTACTGCACGATAGAGCATATACACACACACACACAAAATAATGTATGTCCCATTCGTGTATCGTACCTGATATAATAGTGAGCTTTCATCGATTTTAATCTACCGTCGTGAAATATTGACATCAACATGCTTTCGGACAAATCGTCCAGATGTTGTCCTAAAGCTAAAACATTGTAGTTGTTTTCTCGAGCTGCTTTATACAAACGACTTCTTTTTAAGTGATTACAAAAGCCACATACGGAGACACATTTCGTTTCGTCGAATTTATCATTCCTTCCTGCATAAAAAAATTACCATCAAAGTTTAAAATTCCGGCTAAGATGTTTGCTACGTAAAAAAAAATTGATTTTTACTTTGCTCTTCGTATAGATAATTAACTCCTAACGCGTGTAAATATGGTATTAATGGACGAGGATCATAGGCCGAGCTTCCAGGATCCACAGTCACAGCTCCGAATGTGAAAGTAACGCCGTATGATTGCGAATAATACTGATACTGGTGTAACGTATGTAACAGAGATAACGAATCTTTACCGCCGGATAAACAAATCAGTATACGGTCACCTTCTTTTATCATATCGAATTCTCGAATCGCCTGGCATGATAAAAATTATTATAAATTGGATGAACGAAACAGCAGATACGTTAATTCCTTTCGAATGTATTATTCACCTCGACTGTAGGTTTCCAAACAGTTTTTGGTGGACAATGCCATTTAGGCTGAAGAGCCATACATTCAAAACTTCTTTTACGCTGATCCAAATTACAAGGGTTCTCTTTCTTTTCTTCATTTTGTTTATTTTCGATTTTCGATTCAACGTCAGCCTCTTTAATGTATTCCTTTACATCCGGAGACGATCTAGCTTCGCGAGCAATAACCGATATCTTTCGTTTGGATATTTTATTTGGAGATTCTTTGGGGCATACTTCAGCAACACCGCTATCACTGGAGCTGTCACTTTTCGCGAGTGATTTGGTTTCTTCAGATTGGCCATCGTGGCTGTTATTGCTCTTGATTACTTTCATTTCTTCAACAGCTACGGTATATCGAAAATTATATCATTATTAGTGATTTGGAAACATTCAACAAGGTTACAAGAATATTCAAGGTAATATTTACTATCAGTTTTGCAGCTTTTGTAACTGCCATCATTTTGTGAATGGCTATCGTCACTATCTTCCCATTCTTCTTGCAAAGTCACCGATACGGTTCGATTTCTGGTATGAGATGATGAATCGAAACCAGTGCAAGTGTTTTTATCGCCAGTAGACGGTGAGATTATTTCGTCGACCGCGTTGACCATTTCGCGTAACTCGGATTTCATTTCGGTGACCATTTCGGAGGTGAGTTCGGCCAAATATACGGCCACTTTATCGCTCATGTTGGTTGTAGTATCTGAGCAAGGTTTATTATCGTAGCTGTACAGTCGTTTCCTTAATCCTGTTTGATGGAAAAGAGATAATTTAATTTTTTTAAATTAATTTATTTGGTAAAACGAACGCGGTGAGCAGATCCTTACCACCACTGTTAGGTCGACTGTTGTCCACACCATAGTTGAGCATAGGTTGATTACTGGAACAATACGGCGATGCGCTATCGCTATAACTATGAGTAGGTTTTGGATAATGATTCGCATTGGTAGATTTGATCAACATAGGAATCGAGCTGGTTCTTCGAAAATCCGTATTGAATCTTTTATCGTACGATAGTGCGTTCATGTCTAAATTTTCCATGCTTTCTGATAATACGTTATCGACGGTGTTGATTACTTCTCTGATTTCAGTCTTTATTTCAGTTGCTAATTCTTCGGTTACTCCTTTAACGTAAGCCTTGATAGGATAAAAAAAAAAAAATTACGTTGAAGATGTTTACATTGCACTAAGTTGATCATTCGACATTATTCGAGTCTAAAATACCTTTATATTTTCATTTTCGGTTGCAGGAAACAACGTCGTAATACCCATATCACTGAAATCGCTAAAATCGGCTGATACATGGCCATCTGTAACGGTCAAGAGATCATTATTCTAAATTTAATAATATTCGGTGTTTCGATCACGGTCAACAGCTTTCTGCAAACAGATCTAGCAACTTGAACAACATCAACATAATGTGCTTGCATACTCAGAAACCAAAAGAACACAGTTTGATCTCTAAGAAGCACCTAGTTCTATGAACCATAGCTCTAAATATGTTCACGAAAGCTATTCAACCGCGATCGAAATACCTTCTCGTAAGTAGAGCTCGACCAACCTTTGGAGACTGATTCGGCATCGCTAATATCAGTCTGGCTGCCACACGAACAATGCCCATTCGTTTCAACGGACGATAACAGCCTATTGGGAGGCGACGCTGAACTGGATTCTAAGCTATAACACCTGGTCCGCGACATAGGTGACGCTTCTCTATTAATACCCGAATGATAAGGAGACAAGCAGCCGCAATCGGAGATTGATTTTTCAGCAAAGAAACTCGAGCTTCTTTTCAAAGGAGATGCATCGAAAGAAGTCAGACTATTATGTCTCGTATATAATGAACTTGAACCATAATCTATCGAAGGAGGAATACTGCAAGCGACCAGTGGTGTGGCCGAATCCGTCGAATCTTCACTAATACTATTGTTGCGAGTACCGCAGTATTCTCCGGGCGAAAAAGGAACCTTCGTTTTGACATTTTGACAGTTGCCAAGTAGCAGATCTTGCGCTTCACTTGGTAACATGAACCATCGAAATTCGTCTGCTTTTTCGTCGAACATCACTCGTTGATCGACTAAAGGATAACGATGAGCCATCTGTGTAAAATATATTAATATTTTTATTCGCACTTCTATAATTGAAATTTTGTTACGATTACGAGTTAAACGTACTTTTCTAGCTTTATTAAAAATATTTCTAGCCATATGTAAACAGTCCGATGGATCTTGAGGGAATGGACTTTGTCCGGAGATTTTCCTTTCGTTAGCAGTCATTTTACCATCGATAAAACGAACTGAATTTAACCATTTGCGTTCTCGGAAGACCTAAAATATACGTA
Organism: Ferrisia virgata; assembly: GCA_900060175.1. Classification (NCBI taxonomy): domain Eukaryota; kingdom Metazoa; phylum Arthropoda; class Insecta; order Hemiptera; family Pseudococcidae; genus Ferrisia; species Ferrisia virgata. The sequence continues at coordinate 73,720 of FIZR01030325.1, forward strand.
TAGGTACGTAGGGTTAATCTATTTTTAAAATTTAATATTTCAAAAAAAAAATTAACTAATCATACTGAATTGGTTCGATGTTTCCATTCCCCAGCTTCTGGATACAACACGTATTGTGGTAATAATTTCCATCCTTCGGTGGCAACCATTTTCACAGCTTCTAGTACAAAACTAACTTCCGTATCGGACATAAAATATGGCAATGAAATTCTCGTAAAACCAGGTCTCAACATTTCGTAATTCGAACGCTGTTCTTCTCGATGATGAAAATTTTTATTCGACCTAATAATAATAAATTTTACGATTAATAAAATTTCATTTATTATTGAAATAAAATTTTAAAAAATATCACATCACACTTACTCATCTTCTAGTAAAATCTCCTCATAAGTGTTGGCTAGTTTTTCGTCGATACCTAATAAATCACGAGCATAGGATCCAGCGCAGGCACATCCACCTCTGGCTTGTATTCCGAAGACGTCGTTTAAAACCGAACAGACGAAATTGTGATGAAGGAAAACTCCGCGTGGGTGTCGCACAACGAATGAAAATATTGGCAGCCTTTTCACCGAACGAGATCCATTACCGAGTAATATTATTTCTGGAATTGTTCTCATGAATGAAAGCACAGTCCTGTTGAGAAATACAATTTTACACTATTATTTATCATCATATTAGCTACGTCTAATAAAATCCAAAATTGATTTTCCATTTTTTTTTTTTTTTACTGAAATGAAAATATATTATCTGTTTTGTATCAGGTGTTTCGCATTAAACTCTCTTCCCTTATACCAGTTATTGGTCAACACATCAGACTTAAATGTATAATGGTTAACATAACTAGAAAATCAAAGGGAATGAGATTAGCCATTTTAAAAATTTCATTTTCACCCAAACTTGCTGCTCACTTCGAAAATTTACAGAAAAAAATTAATAATAATAAAAATTTGCTGTTTGCTCTAAAACGCAGTTCATACTCTTAAATGTATGTGGCGTAACAATCAGGAGTGGGGTTGAAGTGGTTCGTAAAATATGGCAAAATAAATACAAAAAAATATGACTAAAAATTTATAACTTTTTAAAAAATGGATACGAATTGACCCCCCCTCCCTCCGGTCTAAGTAGAAATCCTGAAGGTTGCTACTGAATTTTATAAAATGGAAAATCATCGACTTATAAGAAAAAAATTGATAAATCTCTAAATTTCACAATTTTTCTCCATTGGGATGCAACTTTCAGGGTTCTTTCAGGGTTTCGGCTCAGACCAGTGAGTGGAAAGAGGGAGCAGGAATAGGGTGGGCCGAATTTTACTTTTTTTGGAAATTTGCGAAGTGGGGAATCACAATAATTGAGAAATAACCACAAAAGGATATGGTAAAAATTTCAGCTCCAAACCTCAATTTTTCAAACTTGCAAAACTCCCTTAAATTTCGGAAATTTTCAAAAATTTTTAGGAAATTGGATAAATACTTTTTTTGGAATTTTCATATTTGAACACAACATGATCATTTTTGGGATTTGTTTTCCCCACTTTTGCCCTTTTCATTGGTTCACAATTGGTTTCCAGCATACAAAAACACAGTATAAATGGTATAAAAAAAGATAAAAAAACTAAAAATTGCCTTCCAAAGTCTAAATTAGATGAAATAAGTTCCTTATGAGGAAGTTTTTTTCTCGAAAAACCATTTTTTCAATTTTTAACAAATTTTTAAAAAATGTGGTAAAATAAGACCTTTTTTATAATCACCCTGAAAATCGCCTGTAAGGAATAAAATTAAAATATTGGTTCTAAACCCATTTCGCGGGGGGGGGGGGGTTCAAAAAATTTGCCCTCACGATTCTTCAGAAAATCGTTAAAAACCGAAAAAGTGGCATTTCTTAAAAACTCTTGAAAAAAATAAAAATGGTAAAAATTCTAAATTCAAATATGTATTATACTTCGATTAAAAAAAAATTTCAAGAAAATTTTTGAAAATTTTCGAAATTTAAGCGAGTTCTGCAAATTTGAGAAATTGAGTTCGGGGCCAGAAATTTTTACCACATCCTTTTGTGGTTATTTTAAAACTGTGTGACCTCAATGCTAGCAAATTTCCGAAAAAAAAAAAAAAACAAATTTCAGTCCACCATTGGGTGCACTTCTATTAATTTTAAAGATTTTTAGAAGGTAGCTCGTAATAGCTTTTTCAAAAGTTGTCTACAAAAAACTGAAAAAATAGAAAATTTTCCGCTAAAATTTTTTATACCTATATCGTCACAGTTTCCAAACCACTTTACCACAACTCTTAAATTTTTTACCATGATCCCTCACTCATATTCCTTGACTCGTGATGCAATAATTTTGCCTATCTCGCATTTACCTTCAAAATAGAATTTTTACTATTTTTGTCCAAAAATAACTAAATACTTTTTTCTTCAATTGATATTTTTTTTCTCCGTATTAATGCAATTCTCCTCAAACACCAAGTTGTAGGTGCTCTTCCGTTTGTATAAAAAAATTTTAATAAGGTGCTCATAATAGCTTTCTCAAAAGTTATTCAGAAGAAGTCAAAAAAATTACACATTTTTAGTCATGTTTTTTAAAATTTAATCGTCATATTTTACGAACCACTTCATCCCCACTCTTGATTTTTATTCCACACATATTCGAGACTATATACTGTGTTTTGGAGCAAACATCGAATTTTTATTGCTATGAATTTTCAAAGTAAGGGGCAGGTTTGATTTTTTTGGTATGCTAATAATTATACACGAAAGTCGCGTGAGTTGATCCATCACTGAGAGGTTAAAGTAAAACACCCGGTACAACATACGAGTATATTGAAAACTGCTTGAAAAATTCATTCAAATATTTGTACACTTCAAAAAATTTCATTCTAACAAAATAAACTTACTTTGTGATTTTCTGTTCCCTTAATAAAATATTTGGCGGTCCTAACGTTTGTTTTAAATGCATAGCCAGTCCCATTCTTATCGAATCAACAATAGCTCCAGTACCACTCTCTTCATGTATTTCAATATCCTACAAAAAAAAAAAAAACGTACCATATGTTACAAAACCGTTTACCTAATTTTACAAGTAAAATATGTCCTTTTTTCATTCGAGAAATAAAAATTATTCAAAATAACATACTTGAAAATATCTTTGATTCTCAGTCGATGTGAATAATACAGCTCCACCTGCACATTTTTCGAGCATCTGATTCTTAAATAATTGCTTTTTAGCGATCAGTACACCTGCGAGAAAAAAATTACATAGAAAACAAAGCATCGAAGAATGACAACTTTTTCGTAGAATTTTCTTCACATCGCATCGTCTTACCGGGAGACTGCACCCCGCCTACAAATTTATGACCGGAAAAAAATATGGCATCTTTATGGACTCCTTTATCATTACCAGGAAGCAACGGATTCATATCCAAAGGTACATAAGGAGCAGCCGAAGCGTAATCCCAAAAAGATAACGCTCCATATTGATGTAGTAAAACGGTGGTGGCAATATCATCGGCCAAAATACCAGTAATATTGGAAGCGGCCGAAAAGCAACCGATAAATTGTACACGCGAGTTGGCATTGAGCAATTGTTTCTCTTTTTGGAGTTTATTTTCTAAATCGATGAGATCCAAGAATCCTTCTTTAGTTTCAGCTATTCTAATTACCTGTAAATAGCATACAAACAGATACACGTAAGTACAAGTACTTAGAATTGTATGCATTAGGAATGCACGCGTGACCCAACCAATTTGGCACTCGAACTTGTAAAGGGGTATACAGTATACACTCCATTAACCTAACCTAATTTATTAAAAAATATATATACATGCCGAATACCTATTTACGTATTTCTTTTTTTTTTTTTTTACACATCTTCGACACAAAGAAGACTGATATAAAACATATGTTCTTAATTCGAAACGTACACGCGCAGATATACCCACACCCACGACGACATTATGTCTATAAATTAACTCGAGCGTATTGTGATTCCTAATGACATTTAGTTTTAAAATTAACGCCCGTTTGAAAATTCGTCGATTCGTTTTAATATAGGTAGGTAAGTGTAGTAAATTAACTAACATTATGTTTTCTCGCTCACGTGAACGCATTCTGATTAAAAAATTCATTAAAATTCTTTCAATAAGGTCTTAATGAAAATGACGCACAAAAAATGGACGTATCTGCCGATTTGGAGGGGAAAAAATTCACAAATATCTGTAAACATTTTTACGTTAATCCTATTCGGATGCTATCTTTTACACTCATAATCCGTAAAAAAAACAACGTAATTTATCGCTTCATTAAAACCCCAACATGTACCTATTTAGCAAGGGCTCGAAAAACATGGTGATTTATCTTCTGACGTGTACGAAAGGATAATGCTGAACATAACGCAGGGTCTAGTACGGATGGACACTGAACAGCATGCTCGAAACATAATGCATACCATCAAATCACAGATAAAAATTTCGGTAACTTATATGAAAAATTCACTTACTACAGGCTTTTCGGCTTAAAAATCGCCTAAACCCGATCAAAATTCACGGAAAGTAGAAATTTCGTACATAGGCAGTGTTGAGCATATATTTCAGTAGTGCCGAACTTCTCTAAAATCAATGCGTATTTTACCCTCTTTCCCAGCGGTGGGGGGGGGGGGGGGGGGGGAGATATAACAGAGTGCAAATTTTAGTGTTTTATCAGTTACTTTCCGAATAACGTACTTACGAAAAAAAATGAAATAAAAGTTGCAGAGCATCAAAAAACGAACATTTTTTAATTTTTTGATTTTTTTCCTCAGGGGGTCATTGGAAGGAGGGTAGACGTTTAAAAACAATATCATTTCTGAAAAACTCCAATTGATGCAAATAATTCTTGAAAACCTGCTTAATTTACTTTTAGCAGCATTTTTATTACATAATAAGAAAAATATTGAACCACTCCCTTTTCTCAAGGCGGGAAGGGGGCTTCAAAAAGTTGCAAATTTCTCAAAAGGTAAAACCGTTATGTGAAAAAATTTGAAAAATTGATTCAAACAAACGTCATATAGCGTTAAAAGACAAAAATTTTCGTTTTTTAAATTTGTTCCTAAATGGTCATGGGACGGAGCTAAGGTCAAAAAGAAAAAAAATAGCACTTGGAAATCCCTCTTGAAATGAATAGTTTACGTCTATGCGAGTCAGGTATAAAATACAGCGAGTTTTTGAATGAGCCTGACACAGGGATTTTTGTGGTCACAAAATTCGATTTTGACAACCATTGAGCTTACAAACGGGGAGGTTCAAAATCCAAAATATGCCAAATTTTGGACATTGATGTTGATTTACCAGGTCTAAACGTTGCAGTTTTGGTTGAATGAAAGTTTTCAGCTTTTAGACCCAAATTGGGCACCAAAACGAGGTGTTCAAATTTCAAAATTTTGTAAAATGCCCACAAATGGATATTGAATTTAATAAATGGGGTTTCAAATGTGCTGTTTTGATATCTCGAAACTACATATTAAGGTTTGAGACAATCTTAGAGCATTGTAAATCGGTACCAATGTCGAAAATTCGGCAAATTTTGGATTTAGAACCTCCTTTTTGGAAGCCCAGTTTGGGGCCAACGCTCAAAAGGTTGTCAGAATCGAATTTTGCGACCCGCGACCACAAAAAACTCTATAAAAGGCTCATTCAATTTTTAGCACGCAGAATTCTATACCTAACTCGCCTAGGCGTAAATTATTCATTTCAAGAGGAATTTTCAAGTGTAACTTTTTTTTCTTCTCGCCTTGGGTTCGTTCCATGACCATATAGGAAAAAATTTTAAAAACCAAAATGTCTCTCTTTTAACGCTCTACAACGTTTATCTGAACCAATTTTTAGAATTTTTTAGCATAACGGACTTACTTATTTCTTGAGAAAATTACAACTTTTCGAAAGGCTGACACCCCCCCAGAAAAGAGAACGATTCAATATTTTGCGTACTAGTGGGAACTACCATGCAAGAAAAATACTGCTAAAAGCGTGTCAATTGGAGATTTTCAAAAATTAATTTTTTCTGGACGCCTCAGCTCCTCTCCACGACTTCTTGGGGAATGGCCAAAGTAGTACAAATGTTTGTCTTCTGATGCTCTACAACTCTTGTTTCAACCTTTTTTTTATAAGTGCATTATTCGGGAAGTAATTGCCAAAAAAACAAACTATGCAACTTCCTTGTTCCCTGAAAGGAGGAGCAAAATGTGCATGCATTTTAGAAAAGTTCGGGATCATTGAAATATACTTACTTCACAAATACCTCCGAGCTAAATTTCCGCTTTCAGTGAATTTCAATTGGCCCACACAAACTGTGGATTTGAACAGGTAATTGGTAAAATTGTTTCTCGTTATGAAAAAGAAGTTATGAAATAATTACTCAAGAGTGAGCTGATAGGATTGAAAAAGGTCTGAGAAAGGTGCGTATTTTAGAAACACAACAAAACGACCCGAAATCGCAAAAATAGTGTTTGGTGGGAGGAGGGGGTGTTCCATCACTAAAAGTTAATGATCAAACGCCCAGTCGAGCATTACACTTAATATTTTTTCACTAACAATAGGTACTAAATTAAAAACCACCAAACTCAGAATGGGCGATAGGATTCATTTTTCCAGGTCAGAAGACGATGAGATGATTTTCGGTGAATGAGGTAGACTAATGTGGTCTCGTTCATGCAATATGATGTCATTTTTCAGAACTCCTGAAAAAAGGGAAATGTAAAAATTCATCTTAGGGTAATCTTCTCATAAAAACGAGTATCTCAGAAATAAGAATACCTGCCGATGTATCTACTCCTGAAACGAATTTTTGTAATAAATCTTACCAAACGATTAAAAATTCATCCCTTATCTTCCATTCATGTTCAACTTCCATCCAATCTCACTCATCGAGAGACCCCTCTCACCCCCTTTTTTATAATACATTTATCCAAAAAAAAAAAATGCTCACTTTAGCGCCGATTTCTCTCCATGGCAGTAAAACGGAATGATGCTCATTCGAGCCGACAAAAACCACCGGTGGTTTTTCTAAATCCAAAGCATGTATTAATTTTCGTAAAGCACTGGAACAGCCATTACCAGCAAATACAACAGCATCATTTTCAGTCGCGTGAGCTGCGTTTCGTATAATTTCTCGAGCTTCTTGTCTATACAAACAACATATAATTTATGGTTATTAGTGATTAACACATGCGTGGTATCAGTTTATCTGATCGGTATATTGCGAATTAATCGCCTACGTATATAGCTTAATTATGAATTTTTTTTCCTACCTGTATAGACTAGATTGTAACGCGGTAACGTTCGAGGACGTATGAACACTCGCATACAAGGGTAACACTTCCTTCAAAATATAATCTTCGATAAAATGCAGCGATCTTCCAGAAGCCGTATAATCGCAATATACCACTGCAAAAAAAAAAAAAATTAAATAAAATCGAGGTTAGTCGAAAATAAAAAGAACAACTTTCACCAAATCGAAATGAAAAAAAAAAAAAAAAATTAATTCGTTACAAGTACCTATATAGGTACTAGGCACGTAAATAAGCTACCGATTAAATAAGCAATCTTGTTACAATGAACTTCGAAGGTTTCTTAAGAAAAGTGCAACGTCGCGTTGCTTACGTCATCGTTGTCAAATAGTAGATAGGTATACGATGTACAATACATCATATCGATACTGTGCAGACCATATCTTGTAATAATTTAGCGGCAAGCGCATTATTACCATATATAATGTATCGAGTATCGGTCAATCAAACGTTTAATTATTGCTTAATTTCTGAACGAATGCACATAAATTAACGATGTCTGATTAAACATTAAACGCGAGTAGGACGATGTTGATCGCGATCGTTCAACGAATCGGAAACGACCAAACGCAGATAATTTTAGAAAATGGGTCATAATAAAAAATTAATTCTCGTGTTATGAGGAAATACTTCACCATTATTCACCGTAAATGTAGTTCATTTTGGGAGAAAATACGAAAATAAAACTTTATACAATGTACACGTTATTTATTTTGTAAAGTATACGAATGGTTATGATCTGAGCTATTTCAATTATTTTTAGCTTGATTTTCTTTGTCGTATTTTCAAATAAAACTCGTCCATGATAGACTGTACGGTATACATTTATTGGGGGGGGGGAGCGCGGAGTGTTAGTGAAATGAGGGAGAAAATATCAAAAAAACCGATTTGAGTTCCTAAAAGACCATTGAATATTTCCGATATAACTCCCTCCTCCCCCCCAACGAAGAATTACGAGGAGTGTTTCACAACTATCGCTCAAATTCTGTTCAGGTACGTCAAAAATTTGGAGAGGAGGTGCTGCAAAAAATATTCAACTTCAAACTAATCGGTACAGAATAAAAAGGGCAATTATAAGGGTGAAGGATCTTCCTATAACCTTGAAAAAAGTCTGTTCCTCGTTTAACTTCCTTTTTCCTCACAATGCAGCTAGTGGCCTAAAATTTGAGAGTTAGATTTAGTAGAAGGTCTAGATGTGCCTTTTTGGAATTTCCAAATTTTTAACCTCAATACAATCCCTAACAGCTCTGAAAAAATCGGTTTTTGGGCAATTATGGATATTTTTTGAGCTGATTCCTCGCATAACTTACTCCTAAACTAAGCTAGAAAACTGAAATTAGGGAATTAGATGTAGCAAAGGTTGTAAGTGTTCCTTTTTAGGGTTTAAAATTTTCACTACAATATAAACTTCTTATCGAGCTTTTTAGCATGATTTTTTCTTTCAAATTGTCAAAGAAACCCAAACTATTACAGTTTATCCATCTACAGCTGACGAGGGTGGAGGGAGAGGAGTAAGCGAGTATCAACAAAATCCATTTCCCAATACTAGAAAGCCATTCAGGTCATTTTTCTGCATGTCAGACGTTTATTTTCGTGTTTATCACACGATACGTATTATTGTTATATTTTTTTTTTCTACCAAAGGTTGAAATCATTTACTAGGCTCGATATCGACCAAAGTCGTTCAGGTTCGACCAATAGACCAATGGCGGTACATTTGATGTTATGGAGTGGGGTTGACATCAGGTTAAAATTCAGTTACTCCCAAATTTGAGGGAGGGGGTGTTGAGGGTCTAAAATCAGAAAAAATGGTTCCTTATGATGCCAATCAATAGGCAATTTAAAGTTGTACAACACCTTCAATAATCAGCCTTCCAGGTCAAATAAAAGTGGAGATATGAGAAGTTTCCTCCTTTTTGACCTTGAAAAAGGGCTTTTCCTCTCCTATCTCCTGTCCAAATTGAGCTAGGATGTTGAAATTTAGTAAGTAGACTTAGTAGAGGCTACAGACGTGCTTTTTGGGAATTTCAACTTTCCAAACCCATGGCACCCCCTTACAGCTTCAAAAATATAGTTTTTAGGGTGGATTTATGTTTTGATTTTGTTTCTAGAATAACTCCCCCTCCCCCAAATTGAGCTAAGAAATTGAAATTTGTTATGTACTGAAAACCTTTTTTTTTTCTTCATAAAACCTCGAAATATGCTCTTTTCAATAGTGGAAAAATTTCACCCCTACTTCGCTCGGGCATGTGTACAAGCCTAATCTATTCACATCTATTTCATAATTAAAATATTGGTAAAGAATTGCCAAAAATTGAAAATTTGATCAGAAACAGAAGTCTGTTCACCCCTCTCGCCCAAAAAGTGTTCGTCACAGTCATACTTGAGCCTATTTGATTCAGAATGAAAGCATAGCTAGAAAGCAAGTTTTATATAAAATCAAAACCTGTTCAAGTTTTTCAGTAAAACTGGTTGAATAAGTTCACTAAATATAGAATCTAAGAATAAATAAGTTCGCGACAAGGGGGCATATTCGATCAAAATTATTGTACATACATTTGAAAGTCGTAATAAATGTTAAGAAATATTTTAATCATTGCCTATCTCAGTGCACCACATTTTATCGGTATTCTTATTTCACATATACAAATGATAAATCATCACATGCGCGTGAACAAATTCTGTAAAATTCTCAACCATAATTTCTCACCATTGAAACCCATAATGCTTATAATAATGAATGGAATGTTACCACCAACAAACATTTATGCAGACTGCTTGACAACCGCATGAGCTAGCAAAACATTACCATGAAACGTCAACTTCAATCTAATACAAGACTTGAGTCAACATGCAACATTCCATCTTGTCAATAATCAACACTAATGAAAAACAGCCGATAAATAACAGAAAGCTTAACTATTGTCATTTGAAAAAAAAAAAAAGCACCCATTCAATGTTACTATTCTACTACATGGCTATAAGTCTAATCATCGAGGAACATCTCATGAGGGATAGCGATGGTTATTATTATGGTCATATTGCCTCATCGACCAAAGACTTGCAACACCAACAACGGATCATATTCTATGTAATCATGGTTATTTTCAAATCACCCTACATGTCTAATTTTACAACACGGAAAACACGGCGATACTTCTTAGACTATTGAAGCGGACACCATCTGCATCGTCGTACAAATTAACCATTTCCGCGAACACAATAAAGGAGAATTACCGAGAAATAAATAAATAAATAAGTAAATAAGAACATGTACAGTACACACGACAATCGGAATAATTGGCGGTGGCGTTTGGTAGCATAGCATACTTGTCTTCGTTCGTGTTATACTTGTACTTGTACTTGTATCTATACGTATTTGTACAATGCAGTCAATAACCTAAACAATGCACTGCGTTTTTCATTCATAAAACGTTCGCGGCAGTATTAGCGTAGTATTTTTAGCTGAATTTCCCATTCAGCGATAATGATGAAAATCCTACTCTATTGTACTTGACCTAGTTATCGTAGAATAAAAGGGATGGAAATGGTTTTTTATCACGTTTTGGCACTTTTATAAAAATACAATTGTTATAGCTACTCTACTTGCATTCGCCCGAAGCAGACTTAATTATTCTCCTCGGAGAATTTAAAGCTACCTTTTTAAAGGCACTAAGAATTAATTATTATGCTATGAAACTAGGTCAGTTGGGTTTTCTAGGGTTAGCAGGTTATCGATGTTGGAGGATTTACGATGATACATAAAATGTACACGAATATTATACACTTCATTAGCTAGATGAATTATTAGTATTATTGTTTGATAAAATTATACGTAAAAATGAGTCAATCTCCAAGAAGAGAGAAGTAATAATAAGATTGTTTTAGGGTCTCTGATTTTAGTCAATCTTTCTCTCCCTTCCCTCTTCGTTTTCCATTGTTCTGCAAACTTGAAAATAATTTCTCTTGAGGTTAATTATTGGTAATAATATCACGATAATATGTATATTTGTCTTAATAAGATCATCGAAGACAAAAAAGAAATGTTTCTCAATTCAGGCTTGAGACCCCTCGAATGTTGAGCTAGCCTTACCCGCCCAAATATTTTTGTGAAAAAATCTGTGACTAAAAGCAATGAAATGTGATGTCATTCTTGATATCTTCGGCCAATACTAAATGAATAGATAGGGAGCTTGAACCTCCCTTCCCTCACCCCCCCCCCCCAATTTTGACTCATCTCCGCATACGTTCGACAGGATATATAGAAAATTGAGAAATTGAAAATCTTGCCTTTTTTCGAATTTATTTTCAGACCATTTTTTTTCCCGAAATAATGAATCAAAAATTCAATTCCACTCCTGTTTCGGTCCTATTTTTAGCAAAAAAATTTGTATAACAATAAATTCATTAATTTGAGAAATCAGCAGCTCGTTTCACTGAGCCTAAGACAGGGTCGGAAATATCCAGATCACGATTCGGATCAAAAAATTGTGATTTGATTCGTGATTCGAATCATTTTGAAACGTCTTTTTTTAAAATGATCCGATATGTGACTCGGATACAATTTTTCGTATGATCCGTGATTTGACCGATTCATTTTCCCGAAATCATGACTTTTCCGGATCAATTTTTTAAAGTGTAACTTGTGCTGCAGGATTAGATCACGATGATGTGGTTATTGTTTAAGGCTAAAAAATCTCGTGAAATTGAAATTAGCGTGGATCAGGAAATTACTGTAGCCTGCGTTTTGCAAAAAAATGATCCGAAGTTTGTGATCTGGATCATTTTTTTCAAAAAAAGAATCGTGAAAATTGATCCGAGTTCGGATCAGTTTTTGAAGGATCCATGATCCGTGATTCGAATCATATTTTGCAAAATGATTCTATGATTCAGATAGTTTTTTGCTCGATGATCCGAGATTTGATCCGAGTCGCAAATGACCTCGTGAATCCCCATCCCGGTCTGAGATGCATTTTCTATGGCAAAACTCGTCTCTTCATTTTTTTTAAGACCATTTTTGGCGGTATCAAGATATTTATTATTATTTTTCTCGATGACCGAAATCTTTTCCGCACATCATTACAGACCAAAATCGCTCAAATTTGGCCAGTAGGCTGAGATTTGCGGTGAAATTGATATATATATGAGCGGAAATGACCTAGGGTCAAATTTCGGTCAGGTCCGAATTCGTGGGAGAAGGTGCGGGGGAGAGGCAAAAATCACAAAAATTATTCTTTCGAATTAGTATTTCAGGTCAATTGAGAAGGGAGATACGCAGTTGTTTGCTCTTTTTGACTTTGAAAAGGGTGTATCAACCCTTCAAATTGAGCTGAAGGATCGAAATTTGGTATGTAGATTTAATATAGATCTTAGATGTACTTTTTCAGGGGGTTGACTTTCGGCATTATTGTACTCTCTCACAGCACCAAAAAAATAGTCATTTGGACGATTTTTGTTCGTTTTCGAGTTTTTTCTTCCCATTTGTTCCCTTCGAATTGAGATAGGAGATTGAAATTTGGTAAATAGATTCAACATGGATTCTAGATGTGCCTTCAGTTAGGAGGTTCGACTTTTCAGTCCCACTGCAACCCTTCACAGTCCCGAAAAAATGGTTTCTTGAACAACTTTTGCTATTTTTCGAGATTCTCTTTCTCATATCTTCATTTCAAATTAAGGCAGCAGTTTGAAATGTGATATAAAGATTTGGTAGGGATCCTAGACGCGTGTTTTTTTTAGAGTTTCAGCTATTCAGCCCAATATCTACTTGTACCTCTACCACTGATCATGAAAAAATATCGCAGAGTGTTCCTTTTGTTCAGTATCGTTTTTATTTTGCAAAATCAGGCTCAAAAAGCAACGCACCTGGAAGGTAGATAGGGAGAAACAGACCTTTTTTCAAAGACAAAAAAGGGAAAACCCCTCAAACCTCCCTTCCTGATGAACCTAGCAGGCTGATTTTTGAACATGTTATGCGACTTTGAATTCTTTATGGATTGGCTCAAAAAGAAAAGATTTTTACGATTTTAGCTTCTTAGCACTTCCTCCCCCAAATTTGAACAGAACTGAATTATGACCCGAGGTCATCTCCACTCTAGAATATTAAATCCGTCGCCAATCTAAGTCCATTTCCTGAATTTTATCTATTTTGGTCGGTATCGAGAAGAGCAAATAATTTTTAGTTTTGAGGTTGGCGGGAATAAAAAAAAAAAAAATAAATACATATCTGACATCACCAAAAGTGGTCATAATGGTTTTCTAGAATCCCAAACCGGATTTTGTTGATATCTCCCCCCCCCCCATCCACCATAGTTTGATAGACCGTAATAGTCTGGTTTTCATTGACAATATGACATAGAAAATTAGGTTAAAAATTTCTTTCTGTAATAAAATCATCCATCTCGGAGAAAACGATCTCATACGCGATACAATTATTGCAAAATGTTCACGAGGATAATCCATAAACGATGTAAGAAATAAAAGCTCTATTTTACGATCCAAGTCGCGTATTTACCCCATAAACGGATTCACTTCTTTATAGGGAACATTAAATAGGTAGTATAAGGTTAAAAGCCACTTTTAATTTTCATCATGGAACCGGACGTTGAACACGACTCGACTTGACGTTAAAATTAATTTGAAAATTTCTTCCTAAATCTTTTACAGCTCCAGGGATTGAAGAAATGGTTGATTATATTATTACTATTACTAAACTAAACTACCGCGAACGATATTACCGCGTCTTTGTTTGCGTACAAAAAAAATTAAGTGTAACGCGGATGCCGATGGCGGCCATCTTCAACCTTGCATCTTGGCTTTATCGTCGAACCAATATAAAAACTACATTTGCCAAGTTGGCTTGTATTAATATAACAACTATACGATGACTAGTTGGGCAAATATTCGCCAAAATAAGAGCATCATTCAACGCAGTAACGCATGTTATGTAGGTAGGTACACAAATTACTCTAGTAAAGGCTTCCATTTTACACACGAGTAGGTACGTGATGAAATGATAAGATTATCTAATGTATGTAAATTTTAGCGCTTATTTATTTAACAACTTCTTCACCGCCGCCACCCCCCCCCCCTCAATAGCCATACAACCTTTTATTTTTATTCAATCGTCAAATGTTTTTAAAGAAAATTTATATCATGCGAAAAAAAACCAACACGCATAATATCCTCGTGGTTGAGCGAGTGTCGTTTATCATTTGATTTAATTATAGTCGTTGTTTTATTTTTCGAGAAGTCAAAGTATAAGTCACACGTTATGTATATGCAACTTATGGAAATTAACTGTAACAAATATAAAATGAACTATACGCTCGAACTATCGAATAACTAGGTAAATATACTTAGACCTGCCGACGTTTTTACTATCATTCGTGGTATTATTTTTTTTCTCAAATTTATCACATTATAATACAACTATAAGCTTATAAGAGTACACGTGTATAATTTTTTATCTTCCGGGTTCACTGTTTTTCTCGAGTTTTATAAATACGGATTATTAAGACTATTTTTGGAGCATATTAACAACGCCAATGTGAAGATGTATCCAACACACATATCATTGGATAGTTTCTTCGTATTTTTGGTGACAGGTAAACGTACCTACGTTTTGTTAATTTTTTAAGTATGTGTTGGATTCGACACGAGCAAGTGTCGAGTGAAATTTCAACGAAAACAAGATACAAATAGAAGTAGGAAATAGAAGCCAAAGGTTTACAACGAGACATATCATCAAATTAATAACACTTCACAAAATTCGAGGTGAAATTCGAAAAGTAAGAACAATAATGTTGCGAAAAAGGAAAAAGTTATTTACTTTTATTCTTGAAATTGTGAAAAAAAAAAATAACAAAAATTCAATGAGATATTTACCTATTTGATTCAAATAAGGAAAAAAAATACAAGTTTGTATTATTGCGTCGAATATAAAAGGAACTAAATGTATGAACTAAATTTCAAGTCGTCTACATTTTTTTAGCCTGACTTTCTCTGTCATATTATCACAAAAAACCAGGTTAATACAAAAAATCTACCTATGGTGGATGAAGTGATAGGAAGGAGACGGTAGAATATAAAAAAAATACTACTGAGACCATTTTTTTCCAAAAGACTAAAATGATTCATTCGACTTGATACTGATCAAAATCGCTCAAAGTTGTATAGCAGGCTTAGATTGGTGGAGGAATAAGTATACCAAGTAGGGGTTGACTTTGAGTTAAAATCCAGTCATACTGAAAATTTGAGGAGGGTCTAATGAGGTGAAAAAATTTCAAAAATTGTCAATCGATAGAGAATCAGAATTTGTATAAAATATTCAAAAAACAACTGTCTACATCAGTTAGAAACGAAGATACGGCAGTTTATTCCCATTTTATCTTGAAGGAAGTCATTTCTTTGCATAACCCTCCCGTCTCCTTCTTCCTATTTTAATTTAGTTGTTAGGATGAAATTTGACATGTAAATCTAGTAAAACGTTCTTAACTAGACCTTTCGGAATTTTTAATATCTCAATCCCTACACAATCTCTTACAGCGCCAAAAAAGTGAATTTTGAGCATTCTTTTGACACTTTCCCGGTTTGTTCGGCGCATATATACCCCTCCCCTTCATTTAGCTAGGGGGTTGAAATATGGTTTTCAGATTAAGTAGATGTGATATCCTAATATATCAATTTTTTAGCTCAAAATCTATCTTAAAAGTAAGTGCAACAATTCACATAAGTTCAACATTTCACAAAAAACAGGATGAAAAAGCATCACCAGCATTCAATATTTCAAAAAGTCGAAGGAGCACCAACGAAATCCTTTGCGGGGTTGTACAAGACCATTGAGACCATGTTAGATATTTATCCCTTGCTAATTTTTATTTACTCATTTTTTTCCACTCGAAACTAAAAATCATTTGCTAAGCTCAATATCGACCAAAATCGGTCATTTTTGAGTAGAAACAACCTGGGGTCGAAATTCAGTTATGCCCAAATTTGGGGAAGGGGGTGCTGAGAAGCTAAAATGGAAAAAATTTTTCGTTTTTAAACCAACCCATAGAGAATCAAAAATTGTATAACATATCCAAAATCAGCCTCTGAGGTCAATTAGGAGATGAGATGTGGGGGGGGGGAGTGTTTACCCCTTTCGGCCTTGAAAAAAAGGCTGTCCCACGCATATCTCCCCTCCAAATTGAGCTAGGAGGTTGAAATTTGGCATGTACGTGTCCTACATGTACTTTTTGCGGGTTTGAACTTTTCAGCCCCCTGGCACCCCATTATAGCTCAAAAAAGTGGTTTTATGGTGTGTTTCTTAAATTTTTGAGTTCGTCCTATGCATATCTTCAATTCAAATTGATGAAATTTATATGTAGATAAGGTACTTTCCCCAAATATGCCTTTTGGGGGTATCTATCCGTATCCTTACCAATACTGGAAAAAAACTTCCAAGTGCGCAACTTTTTTTCATTCCATGAATGGGCAATAAAATCAGACAGAAAAAAAATCATCGCCCTACTTTGTCTGATATTCTGTCATATTGTCAAAGAAAACTAGGCCATTTTGGTCTATCGATTTACGGCGGATTAGTAGGGGGAATATCAACAAAATGTGTTTTGGGGTCCGAGAAGGCCATTGAGACCATGGTCGGCAATGTCAAATATTCATTTTTATCCACCCCCCCCTCCGAGAAGACTAAAATAATTTACTATGCCCGATACCGGTCAAAATTACATTGATCAGGTCAATAGTTTCAACTTGACGGCGGATAAGATAAATATGAAGGGGGAGGACCTCCCATCAAAATTCAGTCACGCTCAAATTTTGGGAAGCGGGGTGCGGAGGGGCCAAGTGTTTAACTTTTTAAGCCATTAGATAGGCAATTCAAATTTGTATAACACATCTAAAAATCAGCCTCCTGGGTTAATTAGGAGGGGAGATATGAAGATTTTCTCCATTTTGTTCTTAGAAAAAAGGCTATTCCCTTCCTATTTCCGCTCTAAGTTGCGCTACGAAGTTGAAAATTGATATGTAGATTCAGTATAGGTCTTAAATGCGCCTCTAGAGGATTTTGACTTTTCAGCCTCATGGCACCGACGTTACAGCCCCAAAAAAATGTGTTTTTTGGGCGGGATTTTCTCATTTTTCGAGTTTGTTCCTCCCACATCCCCCCTTCATTCGCAGTTGTCCATGCATTTTGAAACTTTTTGGAGCGTAAAAGTGCCAATACAAATGGTTGAAAATGAAAAAATTATGCTTTAAAAATTGCTTACTAATGAATTGATAAATTTTTAAATAAAAACTCTTACGTCCGAATTAGAAACCATTCACCTCGTGCACATTCACGACATGAAATTCCACTTAAATTCTTAATTTTGCACGAAAAAACATTAAAAAAATCATTTTTCCATAAATTACATCCGCTTATCGTATCAGCCTTGATTTTATCGTATTTTCATTCCTTTCTTTCCTCCTCTCTTTCTTCGAGTCGTATTTTTGCAACGCTTTTAACACAAGCATAACCAACAACTACGTAAAATTATTCAAGAAAAAAATTTCGTTTCCACTATCTGCGAATTTTATTAGCATTGCTGTCATTTTCGATAAAAAATAATCGTTCGATGTACGTAAGTTGAAAAGAAAAAATAATAATTGTAAACGCTTCGATACGCAGCTCACAGTAAATTCGAAACATACGCAGGAAGTCAGTATAAAATCGTAAATCTGTCTCAAACACACTTCGAAATTGCAGCCAAACTGCGCAGAAAATTTCACTCCCAATTAACCTTACTTTTTGTAAAATAAAAATACAGCGGTACTGTTTGAAAAATACCTACGAGTAATTTTAATTTTACATACACTCTGGACCAACCATCAAGCGAACAACCCACTTCCTAGCCTCTTCCAGTCTACATTGTTGTGGTATATGAAGGGCTAGCGCATAAAAGATAAAAATCGTAATCGAGTTCCAGACCCGTATCCTGCAGCTTTTCCAAGGTTATTCTGGCAGCTAGGATTTTGAAAACGACGCAAAATACCACGTTGTCGTCGTGTTCGGAATAATACGCGCCAAAAAATTTATCCGCCAATCAATAATACGTTAAAGTAGTTCGCTCTCGGATACGCTCTTTACCTCGTTCCCAACTTGGGGGGTGTTTTTTTTCTTTTTCGCAAAAACGTACTCGGTACTTTTACTCGTCGTAGTTACGTCTCGAATTGAAAAGCTGGTAAACAAAGCTATTATACGAGCAATATCGCCGTATAATATGCAATAAAGTGTGAATTTCCAGTAAGATAATCTCGGTATATAATTTTGAGACAACGAGTAAAAACCTCGCCAGCTAGCTCATTGCTAGACTAAGACGCATATTTTGAACGGTTTCTTTCACAAATTTCCATTTCCAGCCGCGTACCCTCGTACCCTGGTGACCGAATTGCGCAGCATTTGCTTTTGCTGCGCAACTAACTAAGTGAAATGTGGGTAAACAACACAGACGACCTTTATTTTTCTCGTAAACGAATTTCTAAACCATAAGCGGCGCTTCCTATTCCATATACTGCGACTGTTGTAAATAGAAACGCTCGTAGTATAAGTATATACTATATTTTAATAACGTAAAATACTTTACTAAACGTAAAGTACGTACTACGGTACTATCTACATTATATATACGAACTTTCGTAAACAATGTCGTATTTTTTACATGTTTACTATCCACGTTCGAATTTTATACACACCCGTTTGGCTGCCCTTGCGTGAGCTAATGCGATTCGTAAACCGAGCACTATTCATTTGATAACGTTGGTTCGGGCTCGCCATGTTTACTCGATACATTGATAACAATTTTTTTTTTTTTTTTTTCACATATGGACGGAAATTAATTATGACATTAAACCCTCTTTACACCGCGTACCAATTCGCTTACTCGTGATTATATTTTGTTTAAACCTCGACGGTGTATTTACGCGAGAAAGTTTCGACGCCGAAACGAGAAGACATATTCGAAATTAATATACGCCGAGAGCTTAATGTCGCATATTCCAGATTATCCCTAAAACGTAGAAAGGAGTATTTCGAGCAAAGTTTATACCTAGCTACATTTCATCGAGTGGTGTTTTTCACCGCTCATACTCGCAGTTAATCTTCGCACGAATATCTGGGACACGTTATAAATGAGGCTTTCGTTGCATAATTATCAAATAAAAGTGCTCTTTTGTAGGATTATTACATTATCACCGTTTTTTTCTTTTAATTCCTGTCATTTTAGGTAATTTTTTTTTTCGATTGCGCGCGTCTTTTTTCGTCATAAATTTTGGAAAATTTGTTATCCATTAATTAGATTAATTTTTGACGAGAAAATTTAACGAAATATAACGTAGCAACGTTTATAAAATCAATATTCTGCAGGGAGCTATTGTCTATGAATTTTCGACTTTTTCACCGGTATTTTGGTAAAAAATGTTTGTTACGTTTCGGGTCACAAAAATTTTCAAACAAATAGACTACGAACCTAAATTATACATCTGAGTGATGCTCTAACGAGAAACATTGATCTCAAGATTTGTGTTCGATAGGTCAATTACACGATATTTTAATTATACCTGGATACCCAACTTTTTGAAATCATTAAGCAAAAAAATTGAAATTTGAAAATTTACATAAAATAGCAAGATAACGCCTCAGAGTATGTAGTTCACGTTAAGTGAATCCCTGATGATTTTAATTCAAGGAGATACCTATTGTCTGAAATTAGAACATTTGATTCGGTTCACAGGGAAAAGCTGAAGGAATAAAAAAAAGTGAATTATGCTCATATCGTTTAAAATCCATACAGCTAAAATTTTTGAGAAACGTTGTTCGAGAGTAAGGAGTCGACAAAGACATAGTATAATTTAAACTGATCGATAAAGCATGTAAAAATGCAGACACGATAACATGACCATGAAAAAACGGAATTTTAGAGAAATGGAAAGCGAAGAAAGGAAATTTCTGACCTTGAGGAACAAAAAATCCAAATGAAAAAAAATATGTCTTTCCCCATAAATACAATTCAGCCAGCGAGAATTATTTACATGGATATGTCTTGGGGCTCGGGTCATTCTGTGAAAATTGTCAAGTTAAACCGTCACGTTTTTGTAAAACGTTTTTTTTCGGTGCTGCTAAAATCCCAAGGAATTTTAAAAAAATGGAGTTTAAGACTTAGATAATTTGTTTTATTTAAAAATACAACTTTTTTGTTGAAATGAGGAAAGGGTATGTACGGTTAAGGAGTTCGAATCTGCCCCCGAAAGTTTTCTGAATGATTCCCAGGACATTGAGAAAAAATTTTGATTAACATTTTACACCGCCATCGCGTCTGTTTCCGGAGATATAGAAAAAAACGTGTTTTTCAAATTAATTTTGTTTTCATCGTACAAAGAAGATGAAAAATTGAAATTTTCGTTATGACTTCATACCAAGGAAAGATATGAAACAAATTTTTTACAATTTTTTCTAATCCGAAAAACTAAGACAACATCGATTACGAATGTTTTTTCTTTTCGAAAATGCATTTTTTATGGAAGAATACACCATAAAAATTTCAAAATCTCAGAAGTGGTAGAAGATAGTGGAAAAAAATTAAAAACCGTACAGATGCTAAATATTTTAGCAGCGCACGATATTACTACACGGCCACACGTGGAAAAAACTCCTTACCTCACGCGCTCGAAACTACGTACCATTCGTTAATATTTTTTTCGTTCTTTATTCAACATAAATTGTTTTTTTTTCTGTAGAAAATGAGATAATTTTATGCAGGCTTGATTGGATTTTTTCATTGTCACTATTTTCGTAGAATATCTCAGAGTTAGACTCAATATTTGTAAAAAGTTTGGAAAACTGATTAAAAATTATGGAAAAATGTTAAAAATTTGTCGGAAAAAGAACCTGAATTATGAAAAAAATCGTTCGAAATCATCGAAAATTGGGTGAAAATGAAGAGAAATGAGTAAGAAGGACGAAAAATCCTTAAAAATCACAAAGAATTTGGCAAAAATTCGTCAAAAATGGGTTAAAACGTACCGAAAATTGATCAAAAATCACGAGAAAATGCTGAAAATGGTTGGAAATTAACCTAAATTACATAAAAAAAATTGTTGAAAACTTTTTTAAAAATTTGCAGAAATTGTCAAAAAGTGCAAAAAATTGATCACAAGTTGAGTAAAAGTGCTAAAAAAATAAATTAAAACTGGCAAAAAATTGTTAAAAATTACTGAAAATTGATCGAAAATCACAAAAAAATGTTGAAAAACAAGTGAAAATATACCTAAAATATGAAAAAAGGTCGTTGAAAAATATCGAAAACATTGTAAAAATTTGATAAAAATTAGTAAAATGTACAGAAAATTGATCAAAAATTGAAAAACTGTTGGAAAATGGATGAAAATTGACCTCAAATATGAAAAAAATCATTGAAAATTATCGAAAATCGGGAAAAATTTGACCCAAATTACGAAAAAAATTATTAAAAATGATCGACAATTGAGTAAAAATTTGATAAAAGTAAGCAGAAATTTTAGAAATTAATTAAAATTCATGAAAAAATTTTGAAAAGTACATGATGTAAGACCAATTTTTTATTATTTTTTCTTGATTTTTGATCAATTTTTTTCACCTTTTATCCGCTCGTTTTTTTATAGTTGGGTCAATTTTCATGAATTTTTCAATATTTTTTCGTGATTTTCAACCAAATTTGATAAATTTTTTTGCTCATTTTGAACGATTTTTTTATATTGTAAATCGATTATTGTTTAATTTTTCAACATTTTGTTAAGAGTATTGATCAATTACCTGAAAACTTTTTAACACCCGTTTTTGTCAAATTTTCACCCAATTTTCGATAATTTTCAAACGGTTTTTTTTTTTTTTATAATTTAGATCAATTTCCATCTGTTTTTCAACATTTTTTCTTCGTTTTCAATCAACTTTTTCAAATTCTTACCTTATTTTCGATGATTTTTAACGATTTTTTGTTGTTCAATTATCACTTATTTTTCCAACTTTTTTCTTCGTTTTTAATTAATTTTCTTTCACTTTTTACCCATATTTGTTTATTCGGCTATTGATTTTATCTTAAAATGGCTAAATTTATGAGCATGTGATCAGAGATAAAGTAACAGCTATTACGAAAGTTGAAGGAACGATGAAGTTGACCTCGTGTTTTAATTTTCATGCAAAGTTCAACTTGAAAGTTTTTTATTGAAGGGTTATAGACTAATAGAAGATTAATTGAATTATTACAGGTGAAAAATGTCTTAGCCAACAGTTTATTGTTTGGAATTTACAAAGCGAAAGACGATCAAAAAAAATGAAATTCTGCCATAATGCGTAGTATACATAAGTGGATACCTTGAACGTAATAGCATTGATTTCAATGAAAAAAACCAAGATACAAAAAAAACTCCCTATTTAAAAATCCACTCTTTAAAAACATGCTCCCCAGTTATCAATCTCGGTTTTCAGATTAGAATAACAATATAGGTATACTTTTAGAACGCTTTCGCAAAAATTTCCCTCTCAAGTATAAGAGAAATCGGATTAGGTAAACTTTCGCCACCCCTGCAATTTAATTTTCTCACAATCTTCATCTCATTGGTTTTCTTTTCACGAGACCTGAAAATCGCTCGCTTCTTCTATCCTCGAGAAAACAACAACAATCGAAAACAAACAAACCCTCTTGTCGAATCTGCTCGTAGAAAATTTAATCTATTTTTATATAAGCCGAAAAAATTAAAAATTCAAAACATCAATGCGGCAGACCGCCTACTCGAGGCAATCCAACGCACATCGGTCTATTTTTATCGAACTAATAAACCATCATCTTCGCAACGATCGCTAAACTTATTCAATATTGAAACTCGTTCGTTGTATAAGCCCAATAAGCCTATGTACCTATTACTACCTACTTGGTACACAATACAAACAATACATTCATCAAACACCTGCTGGGGTATTCACCATACATACCTTTATAGGTAATTTCTAAAGCTCCAAATTAGCCATATATGCGGCCATCGGTCTACTCGTATAGAGTACATTAGGTATATGGTACAATGAGGCGATTATTTGCTACGCTTTGGTCTTATATATACATATATATGTATGTAGGTACAGGTACGACGATAGGACAAGTACGTAAATATTACGACGATACATTGTTTGATATTATGATCGATTTTAACAACTATATGTCCTTGAGCTCGAACACATCGCACATTTCTATTGAAAATGGGCATTAATTATAGTCTCAAAAGCTATATATAGAGAGATGAAGAAGAAAAAAAAAAGCAAATACAATCGAACACATAGGCACAGAAGATACAAGATTCACGATCAATAAAATTTTCTTATTTATAAAAATACATGTACGTAAGTCTAAGTACGTTGTACGTCGCACTACATACTTCGAGCTTTCAACTTCATCATCAAATTATCGCGATGATTCTCAAGCTGTTTCGAACCTACATATATCTACCTACCATAATATGTAAATAGAATGACAAATTTCAAACACGATATAGTGAGTAAGAGTACACATTATCTAGACGTCCAAGACTGATACTTCGCAATCGTATTGTTACATAAAGTATCTCCTGATAAGAAAAATGCGCATTGGCGAAAGGATACGATAAAGTATCTAAAAGAAAACTTAACACCAGTGACCCGGTTTCGTGTGCGACCCAGAGAAGCTTTCGATTCGCATTACAACTTGCTCTGTCGTAGTAGTAATGTTATGAAAACGAACATAGAGCTGTGTCGTTTGACTCGTAGTCGTAATATAAAAAGAACAAAAAAAAAAATTTCTTGTTTTCAAACCTCAATGTCATTACCGTTGCAACGAAAATATTCCTTGTACTTACGATAAAATAAAAAGCGAAAAATAAAACCAGATATCCGCACCTATTGTTTCAACATACATATGAATGTATACATTTATAACTCGTAAACAACTCCACTCCTCCATTTCCATTCCATTATACGTTCTTTCGTTCGTACTGGTGCGGATTTTCATCATCGATTACTCATTTCGGAATGTAAACATTTTACTGAAAAATCTCTGCTGGTTGTAATTTTCAACGTTACGTTGTAATCCACAATCGAAAATTCGATTAAATTGAAGAGCTATTTTAAAGGGTACCTACGGTCTAGATGAGTGGTTTGGGCTTGGCATTACATTTTGAAAATTATCATGGAATATTGTGAGGGGTCATCCGAAAATTGTTAAGCGAAAGAACGCCTTCCTCGCCCACTTCTTTCACTGATATGGTGAAAAATACGTATTTTATTTTAAAAAATCGTTACAAAGGGCAAGAGGGGACTATATACCAGAATTTTGTCAACACTTTTTAGCAAACAGTTGGGGAGAAATAAACAAAAGAAAATTTTAAACCTTCATTACATCAAAACAAAGAAGTACAGAGACTTTTTTTTTAATGTGTGTCTTAGTGAGTACTTACTCCCAGAATACTAATTTTTGCATCTTGAATGCCTGATCATGTCGAAAATACGAATGAAAAGAGCACCTCAGAAAACCCCCCCATCCCAATTTTTAAATTTTGTGCATTTATTAATAGGTGTATTGTGAACTTTTAAAAACTTGAAAAACTGAAACAACGTATACTTGGAAGGCATTCAATAGCTCATACATAGTTATTCTACAAACCACTCGAATAAAAAACTAATCTCAAATTCATGTTCAATGGGTCAAATTACCGCTATCTAGATATTTTATATGATAAGGTTATAGCAAGATGAGGCGGACGATTCACTCTTGGGTCCCAGATTTAAAATTTTTGAAGAGACTATTTAGGCACCGGTAAAAGACGATTGTTAAGCAAATTCGCGATTTTTATCTCGTCACGGGGGAGAGGGAGAGTGAGGCAGTGAAAAATTCACTTTTGGGTGGATTTTACGTTTATTTTTTTCCTTCTGCGAATTTTCGACCCATTTTTTCAAAATTGCTATGAAAGTGAAGGTATATAGGACCTTGAAATGGCATTTGAAATTTTTGAGTAGGCTTGCAAGCCCTCATTTAAAGCTGGAAACTCGAAAAAAATTTTCTCAAGCTATTAGGAATATTTTACACCTTTCATATTTTTTTCAAATTTTTTGGAGTGGTAGCCTCGTCTACAGCCCTCAAATACCATTTTTTTCGTATGTTATGTATCGATTTACCAACTACGTAACTCTTATTTTTGAGGGCTACAGAGGGGCCAGCGGGCCACCACTCCAAAAAATTTGGAAAAAAATATGTACGATTTGAATTACTTATGTAATACCTCGAGAAAATTTTTTCGAGTTTCCAGCTCTGAAATTGGAGGCTTACAAGCTCCCTCAAAATTTTCCAAGTTCATTTCCAGGTCATACTAAGGCTCGAAAAAAATTCTACAACAATCCATCTCGGTACTTTCACTTTCATACCAAATCTGAAAAAAAGTAACTAAAAATTCGTGGAGAAAAAAAATTAACGTAAAAATCCCCGAAAGTGTATTTTTCACTGCTTTATTCCCCCCCCCTCCCGAAGTATTTTACATTTCCCATATTTCTTTCCAAATTTTGTGGTGAAGGGCCTCCTCTACAGCCATCAAAAATAGGAATTATGTAGTCGGTAATTTGATACTTGACGAACGAAAAAAAAATAGTTTTTGAGGACCGTAGACGGGTCCACCACTTCAAAAAAATTATTTTATGAAAGATGTAAAATGCACCTAATAGTTTGAGAACATTTTTTCGAGTTTCCAGCCTTAAAATGACGGCCTACAAATCTCCTCAAAGTTTACAACGCCCATTTCAAAATCATACCAAAGGTCCTAAAAAAATCAGAAAAAATTCCACAACACTTCTCTCGGTGTCTTCACTTTTATGTTAAGTTTGAAAAAATCGGCAAAAAATTCGCGGAGAAAAAGAATCCCCTCGAAAGTGTATTTTTTACTGCTCCGTCTCCCAATGACGAGATAAAAAAATCGCGAAAAACCTACTCTTAAAACCTCTTTTACTAGCGCCTTCTCTTTAAAATTTTTAATGCTAGGACCCGAAGACAAATTGTCCTTTTTACCCTGTTAGAGCCTTTACGTGAATTTTGAATTTTCGATTTTTTTGCTTCAATTCCTTAAAGACAACAGTTTATGACCTTGAAAAAAAATCGAAAAAAATCGAAAATTCAAAATTCACGTAAAATTACCGTATAAAATGTCTACATAAGAATAATTCGACCTACTGGACACGACCTTGAGGTTAGTTTTTATATTTGAGTAGTTTGTAATGCAATTATGAGCACCTACCTA
Organism: Ferrisia virgata; assembly: GCA_900060175.1. Lineage (NCBI taxonomy): Eukaryota > Metazoa > Arthropoda > Insecta > Hemiptera > Pseudococcidae > Ferrisia > Ferrisia virgata. The sequence goes on from FIZR01030325.1 coordinate 100,352, forward strand.
GTATGTGCTATTTCAGTTCTTCATGTTTTTAAAAATTCACAAAACACCTACGAATAAATGCACAAAATCAAAAATTGCGATTCAGGGATTTTCTGAGGGGCTCTTTTCATTTAAGATAGTTCGTTTAATTTTTAATCGATTTCGATGAAAAAAATTTCAACATATTCTCATTTTTCATGTTTTTTTTAGTAATTTTTTACATGTCCTACCACTCAAAATGCAAAAATTGGAATATATTGGGAGTAAGTACTCTTGAAGACAAAAATTTTAGTAAAAAAAATTTATGTACTTTCTTCGGTTTCTGCGTAACAATGGAAAATTTCTTTCATTCATCTCTCGCCACCTGTTGGCTAAAAAGTATTTTAAAAATTCTGCTACGTAGCCTTCTCCTGCCCTCACACATTATAAGGGGCCCCTCATAATGTTCTGTAATAATTAGACCATATCACCTATCTTAATTGTAAGTATCATTTCGACTGTTCTAAGGCATATCTACCGCTTTGTGTAAATACGTATTCTCAAATAATACCTACGCAAAAAAAGGATCGAATCGAAGCCTATCGGATTAAATATGTATACGGATTTTCAACATTAGTATAGATATACGCGTAGAAAAAGGTATATCAAAATGTAAATATATTTTCCAAAATTTCCATTGTTTTTGATCCCGCTATTTACATTATTCAAATAAATCGGAAATTATACAAAGAATATAAGCTCTCGAGCTTACCAAAGGAAAACAACGTAAAAAATATTTATTTTTGCAATACCACGTCTTCTCGTTTAATAACGATCATTCGTGGTTCAACCTACGACTTCGTATACTTAATTTTACATTTTATTAAAAAAAAAAAAAAAAAACTAAAAAGGTCAAAACATCCATTTACATCATTTACACGGAAAATTCTCTCGATTTTTCGCCAACGCAAGCACGCACGAATACGGTAGACGTAATCTTTCTGATTCATTATTATTACAGTACAAGTAACAACAGCGACCACGAAACCGACGTCGTTGGTTTATTTTTAATTAGCGCCATCTCAAACCACATTAACAAGGATTATGATACACCAAGTATTCGTTTATTGTTTAAAAACAGCGAAGAAAATAATACATCACATGCTCGTACGTCTACTTACGCACTCAGTCACTCATTACCTTCTCACGTGACATCGCACATAGGCATTACATAAACTTGACCCTCGAGTTAGCATCACATTAACATACAACATTTGCAGCAATAGACCCTACATTACTCATAAATACATACATCAACAATCAACATCTACTAAATTCCTACAACAATACGCATTTATTAAAACAATTTTTGAAAAATTTTCGATCATAACCATTTCACTTTATTTTAGAGGAGTGCTCATAAATGTAGGGATATGGGACATCCACGATCACGAGGATCAACTGGGCACGTGGCCAATTCATATACACGATTGTCCTTGTGCTCGAGCAATACATTCGACCGATGAATAATTTAATTCGAAATCTCGGCAGCTATAAACCAATGCCAATCGAACCATTTATATATTTTTCAAGGTAATGTACCCAGCTAACCTAAGTTTCAATCTCGATTTTACACCCAAAAAGTACTATATACGCTTTTATCTTTGCAAAAGACCATGTACAAAAAAAGCTGCAAGCTGCGAGCTTTTTGACCCTGAATTACAAACGATGGAATTCGCGTCGTGATAAATCACTTCATATTAAAATCGACGTAGAGACAAGCGACGCTGGGATAAGGAGAGAGGCAGGGTAAACGGGACAAGAAACTACTATATGAGGTAGGTAGGTGGACTGGTACGTTGTTTTTACGTCTTCGTTGTCTTTGCTCTTGCAGACTGAATTAGTTAAGACTGCCTAAAGGGAAAATTCAACTTTTGCTTTTCATAGTATATTATATTATGTTGTATGGTAAATATACCTCTGCTGTAGCGATAACCTGCTTAGCATTCGGTGTAAAAATTCGTATCTATGTGAAAATCAATTTACTCTTGGAGAGTTTGCATGGGATAATATGTACACGCGAATTTTTACAAGATTTATTTTGCAGCTATCAACTTTATGAATAAAAATTAGCTTCCCACATTGAGGCGAAATATGCATCTAAATCTATCTATACAAGCTAATACTGATAATGCATACCGTGGGTTTTTTCGCTTCATTTTTCAAATCCAATTTTATTCCAGCATTGTATTTTTTTTTCACGTTAAAAATCACGTGATCGTGAATAACATTTCATAGAAATTAATACGAGAGCTCTATTATAATGAACCGAAGCAGTAATTTTTAATTAATGGAAGTACCTATTAACTAATCGCCGATGTGAACTAAGAAAAAATTTCATTATACTTCGAAGTTTGATGCTACTCGTATACCCCTATGATATGAATTAACTGACTAATTGTGCAGCATAAATGAGAGGAGAATGATAAAAAAAAAAATGCGATTGATATGCTCATAAAGACAATTTAAAGCAAATTTGGCCCATAAGACTTATTCAACATCATTGCAGATTTAGATACCTTCTTTTTTTTCCCTTTTTAATTTTATTTCCTGAATGAAATTTTTTTACTCGATTATATGATGACTAAAATCGCTTAAATGGCCCTCTATCAGCCCCTCTCCACCTTTGATACTCAATCTAGGTCTGAGAATGAAATAATGTCGAAATTTGAAAATATCATATCCAAAAAAGGTGTTTTGTGAAATTTTGAACTCTGAACTTTGCCCTTTTTGAAGCTCAATTTAGTGCCGCAGAAATAACGATATACGCGGACAAATTGGTTACGAAAGGTTTTTTTGGCTCATCGTATTCGTAAAGGTGTGCTATTAAACATATTTAAAATCCTCAAATATCCTGCTGTTCCATCTCATCTTTTTAACTGCTTGTTACGGAGCCCTCGCTTTTCAAAGTGCATTGAAATTGTATGCTGATTACATATATTCTACTTAAAATACCAACACTTCATTTAAACTCCTAATTTTTCGGGATCAAAGTCTAAAAAACTTATTTTCCAAAGAGCATGATCAGTTAAGAATAGTTTTCAAACTACTCGGTGCAAATTGGTCCACACGGTCTGAAATGTCAGCGGTAAAAATTTTGGCCCCTTACTTCACAACTAATCCTTTTTATGAAATAATTTAGTTGAGCATAGTAGATGATGAATTGCAGAAATGTAAGTAGGACCAGCGGAGAAGTAGAATCTCAAAATTTGGGCTGATTTGCCATTCTTAATTGGTCATACTGTTTGGAAAATAACACCTTTTTAAACTTTAGACCCAAAAAATGATGGCTTTAAAAGAATGGTCGATATTTAAAGTAGAATATTTGTAATCGACATTAAAATTGTAATGTTTTTTGATGGCTCACCAGCAATTTTACAACAATGTTACTTTGGGGGGCCAGGGCTCCACATGGAATACTAGAATTTTTAAGGATTTTGAATATGTTTAATAGTGCACCTTCGCGAGTACGATGAGCCAAAAAAACCCCCCCAACCATTTTGTCCGAGTTGACTTTTTTTTCTGGTTTCTACAGTACTTATTCGGGTTCAAGGGGTTTATAAGGTTCAAAAGCTTGAACACCTTCATCGATCCGGAATAGCACATTCGGAATTCAACATATTGATGCCCATGTCCAAATTTTGTGAAATTTTGAATTCTAAATCCCCCCCCCCCCTATGGAGCCCAATTGTTATAAGAATCAAGTTCGGCGTCTATAAAACTCCAAAAATAGACCTCGACTTTTAATTGCCTGCTTCACATAGGTATGAGAAATTTTCCAATGCCATTCTTTGTTTGGATTTTTGCTATATCTCTCCCCTCCCCCATCAGCATCTAGAAAAATCGTAAAAAACGATAATATTCGTCTTTTAATACTTTACAACGTCTGCATAAATTAATTTTTCAAATTTTTCACAGCAACATACTCTTGTAAAAAATAGAAAAATTTTCAACACCCACCCCCCTTCTTCCAAAATTTAAGAAAAAAATCGATTTTGCATTTTCTTTATTATGCAATTTACATAGTATTGGGAAACGTTATACAAAAGGACCCATCGTAAAGAATAATTAAGCTGATTATTCGAAGTCATATTTTTTCAGCAAGTCTTGGCACCCTTCCTCCTTCGCCTCCTATTAAAATAAATAAGGTGTTCATCTTTACGTGATGTAAAACTATTTTTTTCAATATTTTTTTTCGTTAACGCCTTATTTGATGCATAATTGTGGAAAAATCAAAAATTGAACCTCTCTACTTCCTTAAAAGGGTGAAAAAAATATACGTTAGAAAGTTGACTGTACTTATACATCTATACGAAATTTTCGCTTTAATTGAATTTTTTACGAGATAAAAACCTGCAAAGCCTACACTTTATTTCTAGAATTCAGAATTAGCTGATGCTTGGTGTTCAAAATGTGCCTTCGCATGATAACCTGACTTTTAATGTCACGAATATTGTCACAGAAAACCACCTTTTTTACGAATCATCGACTTATGGTGGAACAGAGCGTGGGGCCAGCATCAACACAATCCATTTTCTCACTACAAAAGACCATCACGTTCATTTTTAGACACGTTAGATATTCGTTTTCATTTTTTTACTCGAAAATAAAATCAATTACTCAGCTCGGTACTGAGCAAAGTTGGTAAATTCTGTCAGTATACTTGAATTTCTGGGGGATTAGATATATATCTGCATAAATATAACCTTTGATCATCAGAATTCAGTTAGGTTTAAATTTGATGGGAGAGGGTGCTGAGGGCCAAAAATCGCAAAAATTGAGGTTTTGCCCGTTTTTGAATTTAGATAAAACTGTCCATCGCATATCTCCTTTCCAAGTTGAGCTAGGTGGTTGAAATTCGGTATGTACGAGTAGTAGGGGTTATAGATAAGCCTCCTGGGGCATTTTTTGCTATTTTAAAAATAATGATTACCAATTAAGTAGGTAATCGAATGAAATGGTTTTTTATATTATTTTTGAAGGAAACTTCTTCAGTACGTTTTATTTTCTCAAAAAAAAAAAAACTACGAAAAAATTTCTTCGCATTTATTCTTTTAACCGGATAAGATCCGATAATCACGATTTTAATCCTTACTTCGTCTTTGATTCACGTAAGATAACATGAAAGTTACGACTTCTACAATTTATATATTTATAAACTTTTATTACGCATTTTTAAAAATTTTCACGGCCAAAGAACACATGTTTTTTTTTTCACTTCCAACACGAAACACCACGTAGAATATCAGTTTTGTACTATGAACAGCGGACATTGCGTTAACTTCCGTCATATCAGCAGGATATGCAATGCACAACAGTCAAAAGATCATCGAGCCAATAATCAGGTACATATTAATTCCAAGTATGGAATCGAGCGGATTAACGGCCTCACAAATTTATCCTTGAATGCGGTGCAGCGTGTCACGATCGGCTCAAATAGTCGCATTATCACACATTAAGAATTTTTAGCTCGTTTGGATTTTAGCCAGAAATCGTGCGGTAAGGCAAGGTGGCGGCGCTTGCGATCATTATGAGATTTGATGACGATGCGACGAAAGAACTTAAACCAAGCCTATTTTCCTCTGCGCGATGAAAAACTTTTTTTAATTCGGAAAATATAAGTAATTTTAATGGCGTAGATTTGTCCGGTTTTAAATCTTTTACGTTTCACGTTGATGTATAAATCGAGCCAACAATGTTTCTTCCATCGTCGTTTCAAATGGATGATATATTGCACATGAAACGCATACTAATGGGGTATTTTTATGTATAATTTATTAACACGTTGCTTGATACGTATACTTGGGGGAGAAAATTAAACTGTGCAAGTGTTATGTGTGGTTCATGTATTTGGATATTGATCGTATCAAGTTCTTATCCTGTTCCAGTACTCACTTAAAATTCTTCATCATTTCTAAATTACTCAGTGTCTTAAGAATTACAAAACAACTAATTCTATCACTCAACAACGCGTCCTACTCCTGGTAAATACGCTTCCAATGTCTGATATCAAAGTTATAGGCATAACGAATAAGCATCATAAACAGGTACCAGCTGTAGCTACATCTGGCCATGTGGTCGACTTTGAACAAACTACCAGCAAAACCTTACACCTTTCTGACACCGTCTTCGACACATCATCTTCCTACTCCCTCTGATGTTAAATCTTACATCTCCCAATCATGAGTATGTACTCAGATACTACTTTCGCTTATTTATATCTCATTGTACACCTGCACTTTTGGAAGGACCTATCAATCTAATCTTTCAAGTCGCCTTTTTCAAACATCTCCCACATTCTCAACATTTTTACAACCTTACAGTCTCAGAAAAATCGCTTCGAATTTCCCCCATTCCACCCAAAAATTCTATCCAGCGAATCTTATCATATCTTAACTGTATTTCCTTTCCTTCAACTCTTAAACGGTCTTCAGAAACGACAGTAAGTGGCCCGTCACAGGAGTCACAGGCTGATCAAAAGCGCCAGTTCTATAATTTTGCATTTTCTGTATCATGCACATTTTCCTGAAAATAAAAGGCTCAAGTACAAACAACAAATAGGTACGTATGGCTGAATTGGAATATTTTTCGATAGTGGAATGAATTAATCAATAAACTGATAAGATCGTGACCTTGAAAATGGTACATTTATTTATCAAATATACCTAATGTTTATGTACAAACTACATTTACGAACGTAATACTGATAAGCACTAGTCTATAATGTCGAGCAGATTAGACAGATGTTGATAGCATTAATCTGATGAGTAACAGATTAAGGTCTGAAATTCCCATTCATTATAATAAAATTTACGAGGTCAATAAATAGGATACCCGGTACATAAATTCACCAGAGCGAAATCGACAGTTGTCAAGAAACAAAATTTTCTGCAAAGAAGAAAAATGGGGGGAGAAGGAGGAAAGTGTATACTTTTTCAACAAAAAATAAATAGCATTTCCATTTTTTTTTTTGGAAAATTTAAAAATCTCAACTTTTACGATTTGCCACCATTAAACCGTTTGGTAGAGGCCAAAAAAGTCTCGTATTGAACAGAAATTGGACTAGGTAGGCGCAGAACTAAAATCGTACTTTTTGATTTCGGTATGTTTTAAGGCTGGGGGTCATTTTTTGAAAAGTGCAACGTTTTTAATTCTTGGACTTTATATTAAAATGTTAACAAGGATATGTCTTACAGGTGGGACAGTTCCCAAAAACTCACGATGAAAGATGAATATGGCTGATTATTGGGCTTTATATTAAAATGCTTAAGTTGAGTAAAATTTTTTATTTTTGATTTGAAGTGATCTACAATTTTTTCCTGAAAGGGAAAAGTGCCTAAATTTTTTCAGCTCTAATGTCCAGATTCTATGTGTATCATTTTTAGAACTGAAAAATTACGATTTTTTCAAAAATAACCTAGCTTTAAAGACTCATAGCTCTACCTTATTTCGATTTCAGGACATCTAAACGCACTCAGAATCTTTTTTTGAGGAAGGCAAGAATCTGAAAGGAAAATGAGAGGTGGTACAATTGTACCAAAAATCATCACCTGGGAGGAATTTTTCAAAAATTTTTGTCATAAATGAAAGATAGAATGAAGCCTGAGCGAAACGGGATATTTTTAAGGAATAGCAAAAACAAACAGTTCAAAAAAGCGTTTTAGAGCATTTTTGAGCTTCGTGCACTGATTGAGACTATACCTCTCACTTCTCCGAACCTCCAGTGGTAAAGGGATTACTATTTAGAGTTCCACATGTTTTTCCCTGTAAAGGCGCTTTTCACTAATTCTACTTCAGTCATTGGTCAGAAGCTATTCTTTCGCTAGACAGAAATTTGAAAGAATCTACGTTTAAACTCTTGGCCAATCAGAATTGTGAATTAAATGAGCAAAAATCAGTGAACAGCGCTCCTAACGGAGAAGCATTGAGTAACTCTGGATAAAAAATTTCCCTAATCTTACTGCTGTACCCGTTGATTTACATCTAGTTGTTTCAGTGTCTACATTAGAGACATAAAATTTTGCTTGATGGAAGTTCAACTCAAAGTTAACCACATCCATGACTTTAATCAAAATTCAAGGTACGTTGCTACTCGAAAAAAATGTGTAGGTTTCTTTTAGTGAAATTATTTGCTACTCTTTTGTTTATGATTCTATATCCTAGATTTGTATATGTACTTGGAAAAATACAAATAAAAACAGTATCACATTTTTCAACCTGATTTTTGTGAAATATTATAATCATGTGATTTCATTTTTCCTAACCAGTGGTAACGGTAAGAAAAGGGGGGGGGGTGCAATGCGGCTACAAAGTTGACATCACCAAAAGGTACATCTAGAATCTATACTAAATCTACATACCAAATTTCAACGTTATAGTTTAATTTAGAGGGGAGGTAGTGGAAGAATAGCTGTTTTCAAGGTCAAAAAGGAGAGGAAATTCACACATCCCCTCTCCCAAGTTATCTAGGTGGCTGATTTTTGGATATGATATACAATCGTTGGCTGAAAAAAAATCAATTTTCACAATTTCACACACTCAGCACTCTCTCCCCCAAATTTGGGTACATGTGAATTTTGACCCGAGGTTATCCCCACTCCAGAATATCAAATCCACTGCCAACTGAAACACATTTCTCAAATTTTATCGATTTTGGAAGGCATCAGGCTGAGAAAATGATTTTTCGTTGAAAATAAATTAAAATGAATAACTGACATGGCCAAAAACAGTCGTAATTATTTTCTAGGGTCCCAAAACGGATTTTGTTGATGTTACCCTTTCCTGCGCTCGACTCAGGTTGATAGATGGTGATATCATAGTTTTCATTGACAATATGACATAGAAAATCAGGCTAAAAAAGTAAACAAAAGAAAAATACTTGGGAACAAAACAGGCAATTAAATTAAGTACATCTCTTTTTAGAGACACAAACGAACTTTAATCTTTAATCTAACTTCAGTTCATATCAATTACCTATGATTCTTTGGCATTGACAAAACCATGTTCATAATTAAATATTTGCACAACATCGGGGAGAAAATTTTAGCACATTGACGAAAGAGAAAGCATGGGATGAGCCTAAAATCTTCCTTAGAGCGATTATTTTCAACATAAAAATCCGAAAAAATAGTAAAGTTTAGCATTTATAGCTCGGGAACACTTCAAAATGCTAATTTTTAGACGCCTTATCCTCAAAATTTTGGAAAATTCTTGCTCTCGCTTTACTCGGGCCATACAACTATTTTTTAATGTACAGATTTGTGTAATAATTTTTTTTTTAAATAACACTACATTCCCCCATAAAAGTAATCAACGTTACAATTACAAAACATCGTGTACCTAAACACGAAATTGAAATTGTATTCCGAGGCTTTATATCACTCTCTTGTCACACCATATCTGTTTTTTGTTTTTAAAACACGGTCGATTTGGTAAATAAATCGTAGTCTAGTTGGCGCACGGATGTTTTTATGTTCAAAATTAACCGACACTAAAAATATACTCCATTTCTTTATCACATGTTTTCAATTTTAATTCAGAAACAAGTAAGCAGGATGGATTTGATTTTCCGTATAGTTTCGAAATTCAATCACCAAACGTTTCAATTTCCTTTACTCATTATAGCTTATCTCGAGAACTTCCTTTAATTAATAAAGATTAACAATTAACAAAGCACTTATTAAAATATTTACTGAAATAGGTATAGCTAAATTAACCTACCCATCGACCGACAAAATGTACCTATAAACTCGAGAGATTATATCAGCATCGATACATTCAGAAACTTTGACACGATGCACTAAACACGCAGCTCAATAATAACGTTATATATAAAATAATTGATGATGTGTACTTAAATTTCGTAGAATTTCTTTTGTTTTGCACTAATAAACTTGAAAATAAATCAATTTCGAACGCATTATGAACCTTGAAAAAAAATTAAACGAAAATTTAGACAGTATAAATGAGCACTGTATTGATAGACGCACACGATATTAAATACCTTTGTAGGTACGTAAAGGCGTCTACGTATACGTGATATGCCTTTATTTAGCCTCGTACACGATGAATTTCTCCATCAAATTAGTTATTTAGGTCAGGAAAAAATTGCAGCCGGATACCCTGCCAGCATATTCAAGTACACTTATGATGGGGTGCGTGAAATAAACATGTGCACGAATCATCGCAAATGTTGGCAAACTTGACGAAATAATTACTATTTGTTGCTAGTTATTCGGTATTTTTTTTCTATTAAATGCTAATTACATCTGCTAATCGTATTTTTCTATTGTGCTATACGTAAACGTAGGTACTGTGCATTACATAGCGAGCTATCGGAATATGATTTCCTTACTAATTTACGTCGTAATATGAAAAAATATTCACATAGCTGGCGAAAATTCGACGACGTGTAATAAAATACGAAGCACGATAAAGCTGATTAAGCGGAATATACATCGATATTTTCATCGAGAAGATTATTTTTCCCAACATTGGTAAACAAATAAATCGCATATGCTCGCATTTCGGTACACTTTGAAATCGACGACGACAAATATTTGAAGAAAATAATACAAGAATCTTTTTCCGAGCACTTGAGATTATAAATTCAATATTTACTCATCAATCAGTGCATGACGCAAAACAACATAAAGTGTATAAAATATTACACGTCAAATAAGGCAGGTCTTTGACGAATAACCTCAGACTATTTTTTTTAATAATATATAAATTAATATACGTAAACGTATCTGCTATTGCATTAAATAGAGTAGTACGACGATGTGTAGTAAATGAATTACGACATCGAGTTACGAACGATGAAAAATGTTAATTTAACGAAGCGGCATTCCTTTAATCAACGACGATCAATCATCATTCTGAGCAGTCTTATGGGTACAATTTCGAGTACGTAATTTTTTATAATAAAATAACCGGCGCTGAGAGTATACTTTTTCCAAGACAAAATGAAAAACCCGCTGAATCAGCGAACGAAATACCTTCAGCTTCATCGATACACATTTCAAAAAACTAATTATCATTATTTTCTGAATATTTTATGTAGCAGAAGAAAACTGGAGCAGCATTTTAAAAAATAATCAACTCTTTCCTCGATAAGCAAGTACCGAATCATGTCACGACCGTAGTATCAATTTTCGGGAGCTAGAATAGCCCAGTAAAATTAGCATAGAATGCGGAAATGTTGGACGCCAAGCTTAAATTTGCTATACTGGTTCATTTTAATGCTTAAATACGAATCCAAAGTTGGACGGGGGAGTGAAAAAAGTTGCAAAATGACATCGAAAAACGTGCTTAAAATTTGGGGTCTCTGACTTGACCCTTACCCCATCCTCTTTTGAGTTAAAATTTCAAAATTTACATAAAAATAAATTTTTTCCTTCTTTCAGATTTTTTTGGTGCTAACGTGTCATAGTAGGCCACATGAGACCAAAAAAAAAACATTTCGCAATTTTTTTTTATTTTTCAGGGGTTTTAAAACAATGTTTAAAAATGAAAAAATCTAATATTTCGAATTTTTTTGAAATGAAAGAGTAAAAAAAATAATTTCATTTAATATGTTGTAAAAAATGACGAGCTTTCGTATTTTTAGTTCATTACCTTGAAAAAATTTTAAATAATTAATTTTTTCAATCTTTAAACAGAATTTTAAATCCCCTGAAAAGCAGAAAAAAATTACGAATTTTTTTTTTGGTCTCATGTGATCTACTATGACACGTTAGCATCAAAAAAATCAAAAAAAGATAAAACATTTTTTTTCGATTTCTATGTAAATTTTGAAATTTTAAATCAAAAGGGGGTTGGGTGAGGGCCAAGCTCGAGACCCCAAATTTTTAGCACGTTCATTCAACGTCATTTCGCAATTTTTTCTGCATACCCCCTACAACTTTTGAAAACAACCTAAAAATTGAAACGCCCTAGTCCCCACTTTTCCCTCATGATTGTGGATCTTAGCCCCCAAATCTGTCCAAATATTGATCCTAGAACAAAAATGGCGTCTATTAAAGCTGATCTACGTCAAGTTTCCTGTAAAATAAGCCTTTCTTTGACATCTGTAAATCCAAGGAGTTTGGGGGTGATGTTTTGGGTCCACAGAGGGGTGGAATCGATGAGGTGCTGGTGAAACTGCTCGGTACTTATATTAAAACAGCGTACACATAATTCGTAATATGATTTGGGTTCGTCTGTTAAAGTTGACTATATTGTGGGGAAGGGGGGGAGGGAAGGGAAAGGTGGCCCTGTTTTGTCCATATCACCGCTGATAATGGGGGGAGAAGGGAGGGTCAATAATACCTTGAAGCATTTTTTGCAGTTTAACATCGTAATAGTGAACATTTTCTACGAATATCGTTATTCGAATTTTATGACCCATCTCCCGGCTCAACTGGAGCTCCACTTCCCTTGGATTTAGAAATATCATCAAAGCCTCATTTTACAAGAAATTTGACGTAGATCAACTTTAGTAAGCCCCATTTTTGTTCTAGGATCAATACTTAGACAGATATGGACCGTAAACCAGATTTGGAGGGCTAAGATCCACAATAGCGCCGTCCAACTTTTTCGCAAAGACTCCCTTTTTCGGCTAATTTTACTGGACCAGAAAAGAAGGAAGGAATGGACTGGAGATTTGACAAAAGGCTGAGACTTTCGATTACAAGGCTGAAATTCTGTTGAAAAGAGAAAGGTAAAGCAAAGTTGGTAAATTCGCATTTTCGTTCTGAGAAGATACATCTAAGAAACTGAGCTGTAAAGACACAATTTCAACTGATAAGTTCTCCTCGCAAGGAAACACAGATACACCATGATCTTTACGGTTGAAAATGTTACAAAACCAGTTTTCAATCTTTTTAATTATTGTGTATGAAGTGACTAAATTTTGAGAAATAATGCTTTAAGGTAAAACAGTCATTTATTTCAATGGAGTCTTGTTACTACGAAATTCAAAATGGAGCACCCACGTAGTTTGAAATTTAATCAAAAGTCACTTAGTCGTAATTTTACGATAGTTGGGAAATTAATTCCCAAAATTCATGTTGAACCTGAGTTAGTGAAAATGTCGAGTATGAGCAGCTCACAGCTGGGCTGGGAAAAAATAAGATAGCTGAAAATCGTGTATCCTATTCTCATGGTCAAACATCCATCTTAAATCGAAATATCGTACCAGTCAGCCATATTTTTTCAAAAAAATATCGACTATAAAAACGCGACAGGTGACAGGCCACGTGACATGTTTACACTGATTTTACCTACACCGACGTTAGGAACAGATTTTTTCAGCTATGCCATACGTTGACAACCGAATGTCTATTTTCTAAATATAGCTGCACCTGCCATCGAATCGCTGGTTATTCACCTTATTATTACGACCGTAAAAAACTTCAATTACCTTTACGTCTTCCGAAAGGTCCCAAAAACGTGACATTTCTACCGATGATATTCTCGTCGATATATTTGATTAATTTCGGAAAATCTGTTGGTTTTCCGATCACCGACGCACGGCATTTGACATTTTTAAACGGATATTCTTCCGGTAAAGTACAAAATTTACGATTAGCACATTTCTTCACAGTTGACATTGTTTATAGGTAATGTTCACATGCTAAATTTTATACATTCAGTATACAAATGAATATTATAATTCATTTAAAGAACGTAACGATCAGTTTGATTACGTAAATTTATCCGTTAAAAACTATACAATTCAATCAATCGTCAAGAAAATTATTAATTGAATTATGATAATAATAATAATAAAAAACACGAATCAAACCACTAAGATAAGCCGAAATGACCGAATTTTATCGAACTAGTTGACCTTCAAATTGTAGGTTTCAATTTCACCGTCAAATCACTTGACGAATATTATTTTCGCGAACGAAAAATTACCGCTAATAATATTCAATACACTTTCCAAATTTAAACGAAATTGAAAGGAACGACTTTGAAAATTTCGAAGACAAGAGTGCTTTAATCGGTGAAGAGATGAAGAATTAAGAACATCCACAATCGTATGGATAAGGTATACGAACAAATCACGTAACTGAATTTTTAACAATACTCAATAATTAAACTTGTTTGAAAATATAGACTTGAAAAAAAGGCGTTAATTACACCCCAAAACAAGCACGATACGATACATCCACTTCCGATGTTCATACAACACTCGTTCATCTGCTATTCAAACAGTAACAAACACAAACCGACAAACGATAGTGATTACGGAAAAAACGCGAGCTTGTTTACAATGTTGCCATAATTCACAACTAAAAAAATCTTCAGCGTTGTTATTATTATTCTTCGAAGTAAACAAGTATTTTTTTTTATTGTTATATAATTCGACGATGGAAAATTTTACTTCGTCGTGTATTTTAAAACATGCCAAACATTAGGGTTTAAAAAAATAAAACTCAATGTTTATGGGACATTAATTTGAATAAATTATGATTAATATATACAGCTTCGCCACGCTACACGTTGGTATTGTTGTTTTACTCAACTTGATTCCGTTAGAAAAATAAAAACAATATGCCGTCGATACTGACCTACCTTCAAAAGGTGTTAAAATTTTCAAAATGTAACGCAATCGTCATGAAAATTTTTCGCGTTCGAATTTAATTATTGATTACGTCAACGTAAGGTCAATTCAGAAATTGAGATAGTAAGATTACAAAATTTTTCGAGGTTTTCTGATAAGCACAAATACAGTTGTAGGTTGTATTTCATTTTGATATACATACATATTCGGCGACAGAAATTAAATTTATGCTTGCTTTATATTTCGGGCATACTTTTATTTTACAGAAACTAGAAAGAATACATTGAACAAGAATGAACTACGTTTCCAATTTCCTACGGAAAAATTCACGAATGTATTTTAGAAGTTTTTCTAAAAAAAAAAGCATGTCATATGATACCAGTTTTAACTTTCATCAAGTTTCATTTTTATACTCATGTGCGTATATCAACTACTTAGATGATAAGATTTTTTCAGTTTGTACTGCGCATTATAGTTAGACCATCTGAAATTAAAAACTTCGTTATCAATGTAGTACAAATTTAATTTCAAAACCATTTCTAAAGGAATATCCAGGAAATCCAAATCACGATGACTAAGATTTTTCGAATACATAGGTATTCAACTAAATATTGAACGATTTCGAGTGAATGACGAATTAGATACAGCATCATAAAATTAATAAACATTCTGCCACAGTTTTAGAAACATTTTATTTATTTTTACTACAGCTTTAACTTGAAAAAAAAAACAAACATTGAAAAAATACATCCTTATAATCATTTCACATCACACTTAGCGCTGGATCAACATCATGTTTATGAAGTTGTCATGGTAATATTTTTTCCATTCATTTCTATCAGAATCAAAAATCATACAATATTTTACTAAATTTATTTCCAAATAAATAATCAATAGTTAAAATGATATCGGAGGATTACACTGAAAAATTAAAGAGAATGCGTATCTTAGAAAGAGAAAGAAAACAACGAATTTTCAACGATAAACAACGACTGATTGGCGTAAGTAATGCTTATTTGTTTAGTTTTAACGCTTTCATGCCATCATTATCACCGAAAAGTAATGTAAGTCGAACTAACGAGGAATTCAGTTAATAAAATATGAAGAAAAATCAAAAATTTGGCAGGTTCATGGATATTAGTATAAATTTCCATAATTTACAGTGATGAATTTACCTGAACACACTACAAATATCTTCTCCTTCATTTTCGACACATTTTAGATCACTTGGCATATATTTCTATTTAACCCAAAATTATTAAAAATTTATGTTTTTTCTCAGCGATTTACGCATCAAATCGATCTTTACTGATGCCCTGAGTGTACAGTAATTGTTTTCATGATTTAGGTAGATAAACACGCTTTAGACGAACAAGTCAGGGAAAGAAAACAAAGTGAAGAAAGACAACAGAGAGATGAAGAACTGATGCAAAAGAACCTGATAAATTGTAGTCTGAAAGCTATGGAAAAAGAACAATTAATGAAGCATTTAGCTTACAAGTAAGTAGTACAGGTTTCATAAATTCTTTGAATTCTTGAAAAATTCACTGTAAGTCATGGTACTGTTAATGACTGAATAATTTTTCAGAGATGCAGAGTATCAAAGGCAACTTCAAAATATTTTATTAGCTAAAGAACAAAGATACAGAAACCGCATAATAAATCAGGAACCTTTAACAAACATTCCAACAGACGATTATTACAATTATTTCAACACAAGTAGTAGATAAATAACAACTTTAGTGGCATTGGTAACATTTTAATAAGAGCTAATTAACCCTAAATTGGCTAAGTTGACTATTGAATCAGCTATGACTTTGGCGGTACATTTCAAATAACCTCCACTGGTCAGCATAACGATAGGTATTCTTCGTTCTCGAGCTTTCATAAATACTATTTTATCCCTTTCGATGATGCCCTGATAATTGATTTTTGTTTTTTTAAATAAAATATTCAAACATAATGTAATTAATAAATTTTCTTACTTCAGCAGAAATACAAAGATTTCCAAGAGGATCGCCTTCTAGGATGTCAGTCCCAGCGTTATAAATAATTATATCTGGATGAAACTTATTCAGAGATTTTTCAATATGCCTATTCAAGAGAAATATTATTAATTACACAATCTGATTGGAGTACTCGCTAAGATAGAAAAAAAATCACCGCAATGCATTGCTTTTAAGGTCTGATTTTCGTAAAGTAAAGGAAATACCTGAATTATTTTTTCATAGAACAAAAAAAAAGCTCTCAGCAATGCTTTTTTTAAGGCTAGCGGTACTGGTAGATATTGGGAGTAGATAGCTGAAACTTCAAACAGCCTCAACAGGGATATCTTGGACCTCATCAGATAACCGAATTATCAATGTAACACATTGTAAACAAAATCTGTATTTACTTTTCTAACAAACGCAAATATTCGTCGTCTTCTATGAAATTACGTAATTCGATGGCGCAATTAATTCCTTCTTTGGCAATACTGTCATTTGGATATATGTTTACATTATAAAAATCTAAAATAAAAACTCTACTATCTTCTTTGAAATCTCTTTCGTGACCATTTCCCTGCACAAATAGTAAGTATTTAGAACATGAAACATGCTTTCAAAACATTTTTTCAAGAATAAACATACTTGATGAGCATCTAAATCGACAATCATTGCCTTTTTCACTCTCACATCGTAATCTTTGAACACACAATGAATAAGGATAGTTATGTCAGCATAAGGACAGAATCCTCCTCCTTTATTTTTAGAGCAATGATGAAATCCTCCGCCAATATTTATAGCCCAACCATGTTCCACAGCCAATTTTCCAGCAAGTACACTACCACCAACTTGATACCTGCGAATTGCGAATTATTATTGAACTAAAGGAGAAAATTTGTAGTTTAAAAAAGACAGTACCTCATACACCGTAGATACATTTTTTGGAGTATAAAATTCGGTATGAAAGCTAATATAGGTAACTCTGCTATAGCAGCTACTCTAAAACTCCACTGAAAAAAAGTGATTTTCACAGAAATATTGTATTTTCATGAAAGTCATGAAGAGGATTATACTAACGTACATTTAAAGAATTCAAATATTCTTTTGTGTGAATTTTAAGCAACTCGTCTTTTCGAATTTCTTCAGGTATATTAATACTTTCATCCGTTATCAATTCTTCTCGTTTCAAATACTACAAAACAAAACATGAAATATTTGAAAAAAGAAAATTATGCACTAAAACATCAAATTTACATTTACCTTAATTATGTTTTGCCACTTTGACGCATCAAATGTATGGAATTTTTCGAAACCAAAACATTTCACGTTGTATCTCGAATGGTACACTATGGGCCATTTTTCAATCATACGATGTTCTGTTTCAGTCGCAGTTAAACTTTTATCATTTCCATTAGAAATCCTGGAATAATGTTCAATATACGAGTGAGTAATAGAAGCGAATTAAAGCATACCTGAATGAGAGTCGTATGAGAATGCAGAACTCTTCACGTACATAGATGTCATAATTACTTGAGCAACAGTTTAGATTTTCATATATATCCTGGAAATAAACAAGACAATTTTATTTCATGTTATAATTTCATGTATAATTTATTAGTTATTATCAATTTATTCTAATCGGACACATCCAAGAGGCTAAAGCACACGGATTTAGATATAGATAGTCAAAATTATACCTTAATCAGCATCTCATCTAACTATACTGAATCTTATCAGTAAAATTAAATCATCCTGAAAATTCAATAACTTACTTTAAATGGGAATCAGCCGAATCACTCCAGACAAAAGCATGAAAGATCGATGAGAAGCACTAATTACATGAACAGCAGCAAAACTCGCTAAATAAGTAGTCCAAATCATTTTGTTCATTTTCGAATTACTATACACCAAGTTCAAATTTGTTTGGTATATGGTTTAGCAAGCATTTAATCGATATCTATACTAAATATAAAAAGTTACCCCCGGAACAAATTACGGACAATTCAGACGTCGTATGAGAGTGGGTGATTTTTTATACTATGAAAAGTAATCTCCGGAACAAATTACAGACGATTCAGGTATCGTATGAGAGTGGGTGATGTATTGAAATGTAGCTTAGATTTTCAGAAGGTGAGAAATAATGTTTATTTTGTCGCAAAACTTTCGAGGGTTCAAAAAAAAAGCTTTAAAAATTCAATTTTGGACAAGCACAGATTTTAATTTCAGTGGAAAGCGACGAAATCGTTGCTTTTCATGTAAACAAACCAGATCCACCTTAGGTCTTATAATTATTTCTTGGAACAGATTACAGACTATTCTTATTTCAGCATTGTATAAACGTGGTTAGTACATTGA